>CM059798.1:22437500-22592500 GCA_030435695.1 Brachymystax lenok tsinlingensis
CTTAGCACCTCTGAGTGACTAAATAAATTGATTTCCCCAAGCAATGATTCATCGTGCACATTTCATTTTTCATCAAGTTAAGGCTGCAAATATTTTATCAAAGCAAAGGAGATGTTTTATTACCAGACATCCTTTAGAATTTGACTGAATTAAATTGCCCTTATATTTCTATGGAGTAAATTGCTGTTGAAATCCTTAATAATCACGATTACTCGTTGTTACAGGTTCCTGCTCGGAGGGCTATGTCATCGATGAGAAATCAATGTTGAACGTCACAAAAAAAGTGATATAGTAATATATTGGTTAATTTGGCTGACATTTGAATTACACAATTATGGGAATACATCTATAAAAATAGCATGGTTGCTAACTTGCTGTTTTTTTTAATGAACCAGGAAAGAAGAAGAGTTGAAATAGGCCTACTTAGGTTGGTTTGGAAACTGTGTGTGTGTGTGTGGGGGGGGGGTTGGAAAGAGTGGTTGGTTTGCAAACAGTGGTTGGTTTGGAAGTGTGCATAATTAACACACCTCAGATACACTTGCAGACACAAAGTTAGTTGTCTTTGTAGCAATATTGCCGAAATCCTAAAAAGCCTCAATGTGGAAATTTGACATGCCACTCCAGCTTAACACCAGCATTTTGAGAAATCCCCCAACGAATCCTTTGACATCTGACTTACATATTCCCTCTGTGCCCTACCCGAGTTTTCCCCAAGTAAAGTGCCTAGCATACAAATGCTGCATAATGCCATCAAACATCCATTGATATTCCGGCGTGTTTGGCTGGCGAGCCAATAAAGCAAAAATGTTCCTGACGGATATAGAGAGACATAAGCCAGGATAGATGACCTTGCACAGTCAAACAGGATAATAGAATGAAATATCGCAATATTACATCAAAGCCAACTCCCTTCCATGGCAGCCAGTGCTACGAGATAAACAAGCTCAGTCCTAAGATAGTTGGTGGTGTGTCCTCTGAGAGCTCTCTGTCTCTCTCTCTGTCTCTCTCTCTCTCTCTCTCTCTCTCTCTGTCTCTCTGTGTCTCTCTCTCTCTGTCTCTCTCTCAGCATATACACTGAGAGTTCAAAACATTAAGAACACCTTCCTAATATTGAGTGTCTTTAAGTTGTTGAAAGCGTTCCACAGGGATGTTGACTCCAATGCTTCCCACAGTTGTGTCAAGTTGGCTGGATGTCCTTTGGGTGGTGGTGGACCATTCTTGATAGTGATACACATAGGAAACTGTTGAGTGTGAAAAACCATGCACTTCTTGACACAAACCGGTGCGCATGGCACCTACTACCATACCCCGTTCAAAGGCACTTAAATCTTTTGTCTTGCCCATTCACCCTCTGAATGGCACACATACAATCCATGTCCCAAGGCTTAAAAATCCTTCCTTAACCTGTCTCCTCCCCTTCGTCTACACTGATTGAAGTGGATGTAACAAGTGACATCAACATCAATAAGGTAACAGTCTTGAAGGAGTTCCGACATATGCTGAGCACTTGTTGGCTGCTTTTCCTTCACTCTGCGGTCCAACTCATCCCAAACCATCTCTATTGGGTTGAGGTCGGGTGATTGTGGAGGCCAGGTCATCTGATGCAGCACTCCATCACTCTCCTTGGTAAAATAGCCCTTACACAGTCTGGAGGTCCTGTTGAAAATCAAATGATAGTTCCACTAAGCAGAAACCAGATGGGACGGCGTGTCGCTGCAGAATGCTGTGGTAGCCATGCTGGTTAAGTGTGCCTTGAATTCTAAATAAATCACTGACAGTGTCACCAGCAAAGCACCCCCACATCATCTCCTCCATGCTTCATGGTGGGAACCACACATGCGGAGATCATCCGTTCACCTACTTTGTGTCTCACAAAGACATGGCGGTTGGAACCAAAAATCTCAAATTTGGACTCATCAGACCAATGTCCATTGCTCGTGTTTCTTGGCCCAAGCAAGTCTCTTCTTCTTATTGGTGTCCTTTACTAGTGGTTTCTTTGCAGCAATTTGACCATGATGGCCTGATTCACGCAGTGTCCGCTGAACAGCTGATGTTGCAATCTGAGGTGCAGTTACTTGCCGATTTCTGAGGCTGGTAACTCTAATGAACTTCTCCTCTGCAGCAGAGGTAGCTCTGGGTCTTCCTTTCCTGTGGTGGTCCTCATGAGAGCCATTTTCATCATAGCGTTTCATGGTTTTTGTGACTGCACTTGAAGAAACTTTCGAAGTTATTAGAATTTTCTGAATTGAATGACCTTCATGTCTTAAAGTAATGATGGACTGTCATTTCTCTTTGCTTATTTGAGCTGTTCTTGCCATAATATGGACTTGGTATTTTACCAAATAGGGCAATCATCTGTATACCACCCCTACCTTGTCACAACACAACTGATTGGCTCAAATTCATTAAAAAGGAAAGATTAAAAAGGAAAGTTCCACTATTTAACTTTTAACAATGCACACCTGTTAATTGAAATGCATTCATGAAACTAGTTGAGAGAATGCCAAAAGTGTGCAAAGCTGTCATCAAGGCAAAGGGTGGCTACTTTGAATAATTTCAAATATAAAATATATTTGGATTTGTTTAATACTTTTTTGGTTACTATATGATTCCATATGTGTTATTTCATAGTTTTGATGTCTTCACTATTATTATACAATGTAGAAAATATTAAAAATAAAGAAAAACCCTTGAATGAGTAAGTGTGTCCAAACTTTTGACTGGTACTGTATATATCTGTCTGTCTATCTCAGACCTGGGCAATTATTTTCCATGGAGGGCCACATTAGAATATGTTTTTTCCATCGTGGGCCAGAATCATATTACAGGATTATACATCATGTGTATGACTGTGTTGACAGATATATCTACAGTAAATCACATCCAGCTATGCAACTTATTATATTATTTTTTTAACATGCACAGAAATAAACCACATCAATGTTTTCCTTTTGGTAGGTATTTTATTATTATTTATTATTAAACATGCAATGAACTACACGGAGGGAAAATTACACTGTGCATTCAGCACCACGGACAGAACTCTTGTTAACGGGGTATGCACAAAAACACAAGAAATAGAGAGAGCTCAACATTACACTTAAACTACTCAGTCAGTTTGAGGAGTGAAGTCTCTGATGGGCATTGACTAGAGCAGTGAAGTCAGGGATAGTTTCTGACGTCTCTATGTGCAGGATTGCTGAGAGGCAGTGGTGTAAAGTAGTTAAGTAAAAATACTTGAAAGTACTACTTAAGTCGTTTTTGGTGGGTATCTGTACTTTACTATTTATATTTTTGACTACTTTAGTTTTACTCCACTACATTCCTAAAGAAAATAATGTACTTTTTACTCCTTACAATTTCCCTGACACCCAAAAGTACTCGTTACATTTTGAATGCTTAGCAAGACAGGGAAATTTTCTAATTCACACACGTATCAAGAGAACATCCCTGGTCATCCCTACTGCCTCTGATCAGGCGGACTCACTAAACAGAAATGCTTCATTTGTAAATTATGTCTTGTAGTTTGCCCCTGGCGATCTGTAAATGGAAAAAAAACAAGAAAATTGTGCCGTCTGGTTTGCTTAATATAAAGAGTTTTAAATGATTTTTACTTTTGATACTTAAGTACATTTAAAACCAAATACTTTTAGACTTTTACTCAAGTAATATTTTAGTCGGTGACTTTCACTTTTACTTGAGTAATTTTCTTAAAGGTATCTTTACTTTTACTCAGGTATGAAAATGTGGTACTTTTTCCGTCACTGCTGAGAGGAAAGAGTCAGTAAGAGATGATCTGTGCCTTGACTTGTTATATTGTCACGTTGGTATGAAGGGATCGGGAGACAAGCGCAGGAATGCGTAATATGGGTTTTTATTTGCCCAAATTACAGCGTGCCGTGTATAGGCACGGGGACGAAGACGACACCAACACGTAACAAAAACACAGGGTTGAAACTCAAAACAAAAGAGCAAGGAGTACCTGGCATAAATATAGACGCACACAATGATCAATACACAGGACGAGGCCCGGAATCATCTGCACAAATCCACAATGGCATGAAAGCACAAACACACAGCACAGGTGCTCACATGCACCAACGGACATAGAACAACAATCGACAGCCCAATGGAGAACCAAAGGGCACATATATACAAACACGAATCATTGGCAATTGGGGCCAGGTGTGCGCAATGACAGTTCCGGGGGTATCCGTGACATATATTTAATCACTGAAAATGTCTTGGTCAACCTATGTATGTGAACAAACAGTACAAACATCTTCTGAGCATGACTCCTAATCTTTGGAAAGTTTTGTTCATCGAGAGATGCATAGAACCTCGTCAGTGACATTGTTTTGAATAGTTCTCCAATCACTGCATCAGACTGAAGATGGATAATCTCAAGTTGCAGGTCATTGGTTATCCACTTTGAAGAGGAAAGAAGAGGAAACCAACAGCGTGTCATTTTTCAACACTTTGAAATCATTTGAACTCACCGTTCAAAGCATGCAGCAGCGATGTATACTTCTCCCACTGGTCATCTGATAGGGAACAGACTAGTAGTTTTCGGAAGGTGGGTGAGATGGTTGGCTTCTACTTGGCAGGTCAGGAGGAGTAATTTTCCCTTGAAGGCTTTGACAAGGCTGTACATCTGATGTGCAAAAAGGCCCTTCGCTTGTAGTTTGGAATTCAGTTCATTCATGAGGGCCATGATGTCCACGGTGAAAGGCAAAATCAGCAATCATTCTGTATCTTGAAGTTGAGGGAAATTCACATATTTTCCTTTCACTTGCAAAAACTCAGCCATCTCCGACTTCAGGTCCCACACCCTAAACTCAGCCGTCTCATGTTTGTGTGGTAGGGGAGATCTGCATGACCCGACTCCGTCTCTTCCAACAGTGAGACAAACTGCCTGTGGTTTAAAGATTTTGCTCTTTATGAAGTTTTCCTCTTTAGTGACTGAATCCACAACATGGCTCATTTTCAGAACACATTTACAGAGCACCTCCTGATGAATAATGCTATGCAGGAAAATCATTTTCTGATCTGGGTCCATCTCAGCTAATTGATTTTGTATCCTTTTCTAAAGGCCAATGTTTTTTTTCTTGTCAAGTTTGGGCACCCGTCAGTGGTCACGCTGGATAACCTTTCAGAAGTCAGTCTCAGCTTTGCCACACAGTTATTAACCTCCACCAATAAATCTTTCCCTGTGGTTGTGCTCTTCATTGACTGCACTGAAGCACGCTCCTCTGTCATTTCAAAGTCTGGGGTTTATGCCTCGTAAGAATATCAACAACTGCGCCGTGTCACGTGCATCACTGCTCTCATCCAGGGCCAAGGAGAAATAGGTGAAATCCTTTACCTTGTCTTTCAACTGTTGTTCCATATTCTCTGCAATGTCCTCAACACGCCGTGTCACTGTTCGTCTTGATAGGGAAACATTTTCAAACAGCTCTCTCTTGTCAGGGCCAAGTATTGCTGCAGAGTCAATTAAACATTCTTTAATTAATTCCAAGAGAATGGCTTGCTATGTTTAGCCATTTTGTGGGACAGTGCATAGCTAGCTCTCGCAATTCCGTTGTTTGCTGAATGCAGTTTTGTGAAAAGTCCTTGCTGCTTTTGCAACTGAGAAAGCAATTATTTCGATGCTCTTGCCCTCTGCTCAGAAGACATATTCCTATATTTTTCTGCATGCTTCGTCTGGAAGTTTTGGGACTTTCAAGACAGCGATGCTCTCTTTGCACACTAAGCACACAGCTTTCCCTGATACCTCAATAAATAAATATTTTGATGTCCACTCTTGATGGAACACCCTACATTCATTGTCTACTTTCCTTTTCTTTGAAATCTTTGAAAACAAATACGTTTTTCAAAACTTTACCATCGCAAATTCTTTATGTGATCTGAGCATGATTCCGCGGGCCGTATTGTATCAGGTGGCGGGGCATATACGGCCCAGGCCTGGTCTATCTATATCTCAGTGTTTCAGTAAGCCTCATACATTGGTTTGTCTTGACTATTTAGTTTTGGCTTAAGTAGTTGAATTGCTGTAAGGATCATGGGCTAATCATTTAGAGGTACTAGACTAAGGGCTGTCAAATTCAATCAGATTGGCGCTAGTGACAACCCGCTCAGCTGTTGTGTTGGAGGCGGAACTTTGTTAGAGCTGTCAAATCCATAAGCAGCTCCTGGCGTTATATCTAAAGCGGACATTGCCATTGGCTGCACATCAACGTATTATGTAGAAATCTCATGCAGCTGTGTTTTTAAGTTTGAACACTGAAACGTGTGATGTCATATCTACACCTCAATTAGGCTGATATAAATCCTCATTATTTTGGTGAATGAATTTCAATTTTGAGTGTCATTCTTTCTAGTTAGCGTATATACATTCTCCTTCTGAACTCCTAATGTGAGTGGAACGGATCTGGCTTTGGGACAACGACCACAAGAGCAGCTGCTCACTGATTTGACAGCTCCAAACTCAGTTACAGCTCTGACACCGCCAAAACACCAGCATTGCGGGTGTTGGCTAGCGTGGGTTAATGCTTGATCTGATTGAATCTAGGCCTTACTGACTATAGAATGTTAGTATTCCATGGTAGTTGGTCAATATGCCGGGAAATGCCCATCTCGTCTACTTCCTACAGCCTTCCCACTCACTGGCCATGTGCACCCATGTCTCCTGAGGACCAGGGTCTGACTCTGACCATTTACAACAGACCTTATGTCAAGAGAATGTCCGTCATCTCAGACCTTTGGGAAGGATGTAAGGAGAGAGGAGGCAAGGAAAAAAGGTCAAACTTGGGACATTCATTAAAATGTTGCCAGTAACATAGTTAATCACTCACCTGTCTAGATAACATAACCAGCTCTGCTAGGGTGAGTAACATAGTTAATCACTCATCTGTCTAGATAACATGACCAGCTCTGCTAGGGTGAGTAACATAGTTAATCACTCATCTGTCTAGATAACATAACCAGCTCTGCTAGGGTGAGTAACATAGTTAGCGCCGGAAGTGTGATCATAACAACATACAGGAACTCAAGTCCTTTTGTTCACCTGACATAGATTTCATTACAATCAAATGCAGACCGCATTATCTACCAAGAGAATTCTCCTCGATTATAATCACAGCCGTGTACATCCCCCCTCAAGCTGATACATCGACGGCACTGAAAGAAATTCATCGGACTCTATGTAAACTGGAAACCACATATCCTGAGGCTGCATTTATTGTGGCTGGGGATTTTAATAAGGCTAATTTAAGAACAAGGCTTGAAATTTTACCAGCATATCGAATGTGCCACCCGGGCTGGTAAAATCCTGGACCACTGTTATTCCAACTTCCGTGACGCATACAAGGCTATTCTCCGCCTCCTTTCGGCAAGTCTGACCATGACTCCATTTTGTTGCTCCCAGCCTACAAACAGAAACTAAAACAGGAAACGCCCGTTCTCAGGTCTGTTCAACGCTGGTCCGACCAATCTGATTCCATGCTGCAAGATTGCTTGAGCACGTGGACTGGGATATGTTCCGGATAGCATCTGACAACAACATTGATGTATACGCTGATTCGGTGAGCGAGTTTATTAGCAAGTGCATTGGTGATGTTGTACCCATAGCAAATATCAAAACCTTCCCCAACCAGAAACCGTGGATTGATGGCAGCATTCGCAAAAACTGAAAGCGCGAACCACTGCTTTTAACCAGGGTAAGGCTACCGAAACATGACTGAATACAAACAGTGTAGCTATTCCCTCCGCAAGGCAATCAAACAAGCTAAGCGTCAATATAGAGACAAAGTAGAGTCACAATTCAACGGCTCAGACACAAGAGGAATGTGGCAGGGTCTACAGTCAATCACGGACTACAAAAAGAAAACCAGCCCGTCGCGGACCATGACGTCCTGCTCCCAGACCAACTAAACAACTTCTTTGCTCGCTTTGAGGACAATGCAGTGCCACCGACACGGCCCGCTACCAAAACCCGCGGGCTCACCTTCACCGCAGCCAATGTGAGAAAAACATTTAAATGTGTTAACCCTCGCAAGGCTGCCGGCCCAGATGGCATCCCTGGCCGTGTCCTCAGAGCATGCGCAGACCAGCTGGCTGGTGTGTTCACGGACATATTCAATCAGTCCCTATCCCAGTCTGCTGTTCCCACATGCTTCAAGAGGGCCACCATTGTTCCTGTTCCCAAGAAAGCTAAGGTGACTGAGCTAAATGACTATCGCCCGTAGCACTCACTTCTGTCATCATGAAGTGCTTTGAGAGATTAGTCAAGGATCATATCACCTCCATCCTGCCAGACACCCTGGACCCACTCCAATTTGCTTACCGTCCCAATAGGTCCACAGACGACGCAATCGCAATCACACTGCATACTGCCCTTACCCATCTGGACAAGAGGAATACTTATGTAAGAATGCTGTTCATCGACTACAGCTCAGCATTTAACACCATAGTTCCCTCCAAGCTCGTCATTAAGCTCGAGACCCTGGGTCTCGACCCAGCCCTGTGCAACTGGGTCCTGGACTTCCTGACGGGCCGGTCCCAGGTGGTGAGGGTAGGAAACAACATCTCCACTCCGCTGATCCTCAACACTGGGGCCCCACAAGGGTGCGTTCTCAGCCCTCTCCTGTACTCCCTGTTTGCCCATGACTGCGTGGCCAAGCACGCATCCAACTCAATCATCAAGTTTGCTGACGACACTACAGTGGTAGGCTTGATTACCAACAACGACGAGACGGCCTACAGAGAGGAGGTGAGGGCCCTCAGAGTGTGGTGTCAGGAAAATAACCTCTCACTCAATGTCAGCAAAACAAAGGAGATGATCGTGGACTTCAGGAAACAGGAGAGGGAGCACCCCCCTATCCACATCGAGGGGACAGTAGTGGAGAGGGTGGAAAGTTTTAAGTTCCTCGGTGTACACATCACGGACAAACTGAATTGGTCCACCCACACAGACAGCGTGGTGAAGAAGGCGCAACAGCGCCTCTTCAACCTCAGGAGGCTGAAGAAATTCGGCTTGTCACCAAAATCACTCACAAACTTTTACAGATGCACTATCGAGAGCATCCTGTCGGGCTGTATCACCACCTGATACGGCAACTGCTCCGCCCACAACCGTAAGGCTCTCCAGAGGGTAGTGAGGACTGCACAGCGCATCACCGGGGGAAACCTACCTGCCCTCCAGGACACCTACACCACCCGATGTCACAGGAAGGCCAAAAAGATCATCAAGGACAACAACCACCCGAGCCACTGCCTGTTCACCCCGCTATCATCCAGAAGGCGAGGTCAGTACAGGTGCATCAAAGCTGGGACCGAGAGACTGAAAACAGCTTCTACCTCAAGGCCATCAGACTGTTAAACAGCCATCACTAACATTGAGTGGCTGCTGCCAACATACTGACTTAAATCTCTAGCCACTTTAAACATAGGAATTGGATGTAACAAATGTATCACTAGCCACTTTAAACAATTTTGTATATAATGTTTACGTATCCGACATACTCATATCAAATGTATACACTGTACTCTAAACCATCTACTGTATCTTGCCTATGCTGCTCGGCCATCGACCCAAATCTCTAGCCACTTTAATAATTATAACTGGATGAAATAATGTATCACTAGCCACTTTAAACAATGCCATTTATATAATGTTTACATATCCTACATTACTCATCTCATATATACATATGTGTATATACTGTACTCCATACCATCTACTGCATCTTGCCTATGCCGGTCAGCCATCGCTCATCCATATATTTATATGTACATACTCGTATTCATTCCTTTACTCTTGTGTGTATAAGGTAGTTGTTGTGAATTTGTTAGATTACTTGTTAGATACTACTGCATGGTCGGAACTAGAAGCACAAGCATTTCGCTACACTCGCATTAACATCTGCTAACCATGTGTATGTGACAAATAAAATTTGATTTGATTTGATAGTTAATCACTCACCTGTCTAGATAACATAACCAGCTCTGCTAGGGTGAGTAACATAGTTAATCACTCACCTGTCTAGATAACATAACCAGCTCTGCTAGGGTGAGTAACATAGTTAATCACTCACCTGTCTAGATAACATGACCAGCTCTGCTAGGGTGAATAACATAGTTAATCACTCACCTGTCTAGATAACATAACCAGCTCTGCTAGGGTGAATAACATAGTTAATCACTCACCTGTCTAGATAACATAACCAGCTCTGCTAGGGTGAGTAACATAGTTAATCACTCACCTGTCTAGATAACATGACCAGCTCTGCTAGGGTGAGTAAAACAATCAGAGTGAGGTGTTCTCTCATTTGTGTGTCCAGGTAGCTAGCAAACTAGCCAAAATTAGTCAATTAGCTTTGGTACTTCACTGATATAGTGACATCAGAAAGTTGCTCTTTAGCCGGAGTGTCCAGTTTGCCATCCGAAAGAGGATTTACAAACAGACACCTACGTGTTGGCTGGCATTACTTGAAATCAAACCCAACCTTCAAATATTACAAGGAAAGCAGAGACGTCACAGATACCCGTTATGTCAGACATTCTCATTTTAGAAAATTCTGACTTCATGTCCTTTTACATCGTTTTCACAATTGTTAGTTCATTTTGGGCCAATCATTTGTTCAGCTGGAAAAGTTGTTTTTTTCACGACAGTTCCATATAAGAGTGCAAACAACAAAATCTTGTTGGTCGGTTAGCAAACCATTCTAAATCTGGTAGTGGGTAGCAAACCATTCTAAATCTGGTGGTGGATAGCAAACCGTTCTAAATCTGGTGGTGGATAGCAAACCGTTCTAAATCTGGTGGTGGATAGCAAACCGTTCTAAATCTGGTGGTGGATAGCAAACCGTTCTAAATCTGGTGGTGGGCAGCAAACCGTTCTAAATCTGGTGGTGGATAGCAAACCATTCTAAATCTGGTGGTGGATAGCAAACCATTCTAAATCTGGTGGTGGATAGCAAACCGTTCTAAATCTGGTGGTGGATAGCAAACCGTTCTAAATCTGGTGGTGGGTAGCAAACCGTTCTAAATCTGGTGGTGGATAGCAAACCATTCTAAATCTGGTGGTGGATAGCAAACCGTTCTAAATCTGGTGGTGGATAGCAAACCATTCTAAATCTGGTGGTGGATAGCAAACCATTCTAAATCTGGTGGTGGGCAGCAAACCGTTCTAAATCTGGTGGTGGATAGCAAACCATTCTAAATCTGGTGGTGGATAGCAAACCATTCTAAATCTGGTGGTGGGCAGCAAACCGTTCTAAATCTGGTGGTGGATAGCAAACCATTCTAAATCTGGTGGTGGATAGCAAACCATTCTAAATCTGGTGGTGGATAGCAAACCATTCTAAATCTGGTGGTGGGTAGCAAACCATTCTAAATCTGGTAGTGGGTAGCAAACCATTCTAAATCTGGTGGTGGGTAGCAAACCATTCTAAATCTGGTGGTGGATAGCAAACCATTCTAAATCTGGTGGTGGGCAGCAAACCATTCTAAATCTGGTGGTGGGCAGCAAACCATTCTAAATCTGGTGGTGGGTAGCAAAATATTCTAAATCTGGTGGTGGGTAGCAAACCATTCTAAATCTGGTGGTGGATAGATAGATAGAACATCTCCAGAGCTAAACACGTTAAAAGATAGACATCAGAACATCTCCAGAGCTACACACGTTAAAAGATGGACATCAGAACATCTCCAGAGCTAAACACGTTAAAAGATGGACATCAGAACATCTCCAGAACTAAACATGTTAAAAGAGGGACATCAGAACATCTCCAGAGCTAAACATGTTAAAAGATGGACATCAGAACCTCTCCAGAGCTAAACACATTAAAAGATGGACATCAGAACATCTCTAGAGCTAAACACGTTAAAAGATGGACATCAGAACATCTCCAGAGCTAAACACGTTAAAAGATGGACATCAGAACATCTCCAGAACTAAACATGTTAAAAGATGGACATCAGAACATCTCCAGAGCTAAACATGTTAAAAGAGGGACATCAGAACCTCTCCAGAGCTAAACACATTAAAAGATGGACATCAGAACATCTCTAGAGCTAAACACGTTAAAAGATGGACATCAGAACATCTCCAGAGCTAAACACGTTAAAAGATGGACATCAGAACATCTTCAGAGCTAAACATGTTAAAAGATGGACATCAGAACATCTCCTGAGCTAAACACGTTAAAAGATATACATCAGAACATCTCCAGAGCTAAACACGTTAAACGATGGACATCAGAACATCTCCAGAGCTAAACACGTTAAAAGATGGGCATCAGAACATCTCCAGAGCTAAACACGTTAAAAGATGGACATCAGAACATCTCCAGAGCTAAACATGTTAAAAGATGGACATCAGAACATCTCCAGAGCTAAACACGTTAAAAGATGGACATCAGAACATCTCCAGAGCTAAACATGTTAAAAGATGGACATCAGAACATCTCCAGAACTAAACATGTTAAAAGATGGACATCAGAACATCTCCAGAGCTACACACGTTAAAAGATGGACATCAGAACATCTCCAGAGCTACACACGTTAAAAGATGGACATCAGAACATCTCCAGAACTAAACATGTTAAAAGAGGGACATCAGAACATCTCCTGAGCTAAACATGTTAAAAGAGGGACATCAGAACATCTCCAGAGCTAAACATGTTAAAAGATGGACATCAGAACATCTCCAGAACTAAACATGTTAAAAGATGGACATCAGAACATCTCCTGAGCTAAACATGTTAAAAGAGGGACATCAGAACATCTCCAGAGCTAAACACGTTAAAAGATGGACATCAGAAAATCTCTAGAGCTAAACACATTAAAAGATGGACATCAGAACATCTCCAGACCTAAACACGTTAAAAGATGGACATCAGAACATCTCCAGAGCTAAACACGTTAAAAGATTGACATCAGAACATCTCCAGAGCTAAACACGTTAAAAGATGGACATCAGAACATCTCCAGAGCTAAACATGTTAAAAGAGGGACATCAGAAAATCTCCAGAGCTAAACACATTAAAAGATGGACATCAGAACATCTCCAGACCTAAACACGTTAAAAGATGGACATCAGAACATCTCCAGAGCTAAACACGTTAAAAGATTGACATCAGAACATCTCCTGAGCTAAACATGTTAAAAGATGGACATCAGAACATCTCCAGAGCTAAACATGTAAAAAGATGGACATCAGAACATCTCCAGAGCTAAACACGTTAAAAGATGGACATCAGAACATCTCCAGAGCTAAACATGTTAAAACATCTCCAGAGCTAAACATGTTAAAAGATGGACATCAGAACATCTCCAGAGCTAAACACGTTAAAAGATGGACATCAGAACATCTCCAGAACTAAATATGTTAATAGATGGACATCAGAACATCTCCTGAGCTAAACACGTTAAAAGATGGACATCAGAACATCTCCAGAGCTAAACACGTTAAAAGATGGACATCAGAACATCTCTAGAGCTAAACATGTTAAAAGATTAACATCAGAACATCTCCAGAGCTAAACACGTTAAAAGATGGACATCAGAACATCTCCAGAGCTAAACATGTTAAAAGATGGACATCAGAACATCTCCAGAACTAAATATGTTAAAAGATGGACATCAGAACATCTCCTGAGCTAAACACGTTAAAAGAGGGACATCAGAACATCTCCAGAGCTAAACATGTTAAAAGATGGACATCAGAACATCTCCAGAGCTAAACATGTTAAAAGATGGACATCAGAACATCTCCAGAACTAAATATGTTAAAAGATGGACATCAGAACATCTCCTGAGCTAAACACGTTAAAAGAGGGACATCAGAACATCTCTAGAGCTAAACATATTAAAAGATGGACATCAGAACATCTCCAGAACTAAACACGTTAAAAGATGGACATTAGATCATCTCCTGTGCCAGTCTCCTTATTAGGAAATGAAACGTACACAGCTGTTTGCTTATGGGCCCCAGATGTTCTCAGAACATCATGGACCACCAAGCGTCCCAGGAAGGTTGATATATCACAGCATGTAGCCCGGTTCCCTCACATTTTTACGATGGCAAGTGATTCCTCCCTCGCTTGCGGAGGGTTTGGAGACGTTGAGTTGTCAGTTCCCTTTGGGCTTTCATTTATTTATTTATTTTATTTCTAAGATTTACATTCCCCAGAGAGACACAAAGGAGTGAGCCGAGTAAATTACTTTTGTCAAAGTTGTGATAAACCTGTCAAATTGTTCTCCCACCAGCTGGCAGGCAATTGTATTCTATAAGTAATTGTCAAAAGGGAGCTTAACAGAAGCGTTTGTCCAGCCTATGATTTCATATCAGCCATTCCTTGGGGTCCCTTTACTCGGCTTAATGTTGTTGTTTTGTTTTTTTAAACCTGTTTTAAATAAGGAACATTATACATTTCTCTGGGAGGTAGTCAGAACTGTTAAATGTGATCCTAATGTTTTGTACACTCAGTGTCAATAGACATATACACATGAATATCAGTAATACTTTTGACAGTTGGCTTTGAGAAAGAAGAAACATCTCCCTTGTCTAGGGCTGAGTAGTTGAATTGAAATGCTTGTAGCCACTTGCAACAACTTGTGATGATCAATCTATCCATGGTTTTGATCGTCATACACTTTGGCAACACAATGGCTTCAGGTAATGGTGTACTCATGCATTTAAACGTACAATACTTCGGGGCCTACGGGACAGCTTGATTGCTTAACGCACCAGTCAGACATTTGGAGTGGGTCGCCCGTCTGTACATCTCCATCAAATAAAGTAATATGAGTCACCCTAACAGCAAACTGATGCCATGGAAAGCTTTTCTTCCCTCCACTGATCCCTAGCCCTATTCCCCTCCTTCATCACCACGTATGAATAGAGTGTTATTTCAGCCCAACATGTTGACAGACAATTACCAGAGAATGTCTGCCGACCAACGCTTTCCAAAGTGATTGCTTGTCCCCTCCTCTGATTGCGCAGGGTCCAATGGCAGAGACAGATTTTTGTTGTTGTTGTTGTTGTAGCTTTAATGTCATTCGAAGCTAAAACAATCAGACACTATGACTTAGAAAAGCAGTGCTGGTGGATGAATCAAGGGCTTTTTTAAAGACAGTCACGCCTTGCTTTCTTGGTTGTACGGAGATGTAAGCACATTCAATCACATTTTCGAAAGAGGGACCATGCAAAAAAAATAAAAAGAATTATGGATGGTTAAGACCTTTCTAATTACCGTTCAAATATAATTTACAGTATAAGGAATATGTTAATTTGACGCACAGTTGTAACTCATCATTACAACTTATTTAAACATCAGTAAGCTATTTATAAATGTTAATATGTTTATAAAGGGATGTGGTTATTATTTGTAAATTATTTACAAGTAATTAGAACTATATGTGTTTAGGTCATTGGTTATTTGTAAGAAGTTGTAAATGATTAGCCAATGACTGATTTAATGCGAGGTAACAGCAGTGTGCTTGCTCAGGCTAGCACACTGATAATAAGAAATATGGAAGAGAACGGAGGTGTATGACATGAAGCAAGATTTAAACTTTGGTAAACAAATGGTACAGAAGTTATCAAGTATTTTTTTTTTTTAAGAAAATACATGCTATATTTCTAATCTCAATCTCAGACCATGTTTTCTCCTTTATATCAGGCTAGTCTATTTGACTGACAGGAGTGATGACCAACAGGGCTGAGTTTTCACCATCAATATCTGTCTCTGGGTTTAAGAATGGATAGAGTTTCTCAGTGAAGGTGAATCCAGTGAAATAATAGATATGAGAGCTGGTCTCCACATCATAGAAGGAGACCTGACCCTCCTCGTAATCCACAAACACCCCCACCTTCTGGGGCTTCTGTCTGAGAGAGAGATGGACAGTTATGTCACCAAGAGCTGCATACTCATTTTCGTTCCTCATCCATATAGTCCAGTATCCAAATTTACGGTTCAGGCTAATCTTCCCCTTCCTGTTGGTGGACTCTCTGGCCACTCCTTTAAAGACCATTCCGTCTTCCCCTCCAACTCATAGTAGAATCTCCCTGAAGAGAAACCTTCTTTTCCCCGAGACATTGCAAATCCTATCAAACCTCTCTGGGTTGTCAGGAAGATTCGGTAGTGTTTTTCCGTATTTCACTTCCCTGTCTTCAGACAGGATGAGTCTGGGATGTGCTGTATCCGAGTCCAGAGTCACATCCACTGTGGAAGAAAGAAGATGAGATAAGTAAGTGTGTGCATGCTGTTGAAGTGCACACTGTAAAACACTCAATTCACTGGGGCGGAACAAGTCTGCTAAAATACATTCCTGAGTTGTCTCAACACATTTGCTAAAGTTGAGAAAACTAGAGATCTTATTGCACTTGGTTGCCTTGATTTTTTTCTGGGTTGACTCAACTTTTGTTTTAAAGTCCTCTCATCTTAAGGATATCATCAGCTGAACTATTTAAGCTCCATGGACCAAAGTAGCTAGTTTGAAGGGAAGCACCGACCGGGACTCAAACCCCAGTCTAGCTTCTGTCAACCCAACACCGTAACCATTAACCCAAGAGTTCCGAAGTTGGGTAGCTCCAACTCCAACTCCAGCTCTAGCTCTAACAAGCTGTTGCCATGTCAACAGAGTTACAGTAATAGTTAGTTGATAGTTTCACCATCTGTAGATCATCTATAGGGACTATCCAAAAAAAGTGTCCCCCAAGACGTTTTTCTATTTGACAGACAACAATATATCACTCATACAAACCACACATATTGTTGGAAGGTCTGTCAATTTAAATGTGATTATGAGTCCTTCACGACACGAGACAACCTGGATTTCACTATGAAGTTTCCCTATCAGCCTAGACAGGAATCTCCTCACAGTCCCTACTGATAGATCACTGTGAACACTGATCTCAGACCAGTCCTTGGATGGGAGACTTACACTCTCACTGCGGCAGGAGAGAGGAGACAGCCAAAGTTATGAAGTTGTTTTCAGAGTAGTACTCAGAGATTGACCCACCTCAGTTTAATTATTTTAATTCCATTTAGTTCAGTTTTTTTTGTTGCTGATCTCAATGCGCACATTGCACAGTACATTTTTTCCTAGAGATAAATCAGATCAAGCCCAAACTGTGCGATGTAATAGGGAGTTGTAGTTTCCAACAGGCCAATATTCTACATAGTTTAGCGCAGAAAACTTGGTAATTAACTACAATGACCATAATACATTGAGCACCAACTTGTCCGGTCTGTGTGATTCTGTAATAAAGACAACAACTGAAATATTTTATTAAAGTAATGTGAATAAATTATGGTTAATGAGTGATCAGCAGTAATGGACAGTCACTACCATCATGGGACTTGTATTCATTGTTTAAGTCTGTGTTGTTACAGCATTCAACCCACATAATGCATAGTGTTTTTAATGATTCAAAAAATAATTGAAATCGTGATTATTTTGTAATAATGGAACTGAAACAGAACCGACCTCAAAAAGCACTAATCTCCAAGCACTAGATCAGAGAGAGGGACACTGACCTGTAGGAGGTGGGCTTCAGTGTGTGACCAGAGAGAGGGACACTGACCTGTAGGAGGTGGGCCTCAGTGTGTGACCAGAGAGAGGGACGCTGACCTGTAGGAGGTGGGCCTCAGTGTGTGACCAGAGACAGGGACACTGACCTGTAGGAGGTGGAGGTGGGCCTCAGTGTGTGACCAGAGAGAGGGACACTGACCTGTAGGAGGTGGGCCTCAGTGTGTGACCAGAGAGAGGGACACTGACCTGTAGGAGGTGGGCCTCAGTGTGTGACCAGAGAGAGGGACACTGACCTGTAGGAGGTGGGCCTCAGTGTGTGACCAGAGAGAGGGACACTGACCTGTAGGAGGTGGAGGTGGGCCTCAGTATGTCAGAGCTGCTCTAGCTCAGTGCTTCTCCTCTGTAACTCAGTGATTTCCTGCTGCAGCTCTTCAATGATTCCTTCAGCCCTCCTCGCTGTTGCTTTCTACTTCTCCTCAATCTCAATGAGCTTAGCTGGTTTCTCTCAATCAAGAGCTTCAGATCACTGATACATTGCATACTGACATCTCGCTCTCTGTCTGCAGTTCTCTAATTGATAATAGAGAAGAAATTAACAAGCCTAAAAAAAAAACAAAGCAGTCATTATTGGTTTGTAATCAGCCCATCCTGAACACAATTCAACTTGACGATGTGTTGAAGGAGTAAGGAGTGAACTTGGTGATCTCCACCAAGTGGTTGACCTCCTTAACCTTCTCCAGTCGTTCCTGGATCATCTGCTGCTTATCTGCCTTCACTTTCTCCACCTGAATAAGGTTGATGTGTTTTTAGTTTAAAATGTTCCTTTTGTATTGTATTTTAATACACATCTCCAATCTATGAATAAAAAATCTAAGAAAAGTAATATTTTACACACACAGGAAGGTACCAAAGCCATAAGCAATCATTTCTGATGAAAAAACACAAATGTGGAAAAAATTGTGGATGTAGCGGTTTGCAACAAAACTCTTCATTTGGCACAAACTCTTTATTTGGCAAAGTTACAGTATAAGCTCTAATATTTCTTGCAACAAGTTGAATGATTCAAATTGTGTGTAAATGGAAAATTGTTTGCTTGTTGGGAAGACAGAGTATGAGAATAAAATGTCATTCCATTTTGGAAGGCATAGTGTCATGAAAGAAATATGTTGTGTGTATTCAATTAGAAGGAAATGTTTTGCTGGAAAATCAACAATTTGCTCTTCAAGAGTTCAGTCAAATGTATTTATAAAGCCCTTCTTACATCAGCTGATGTCACAAAGTGCTGTACAGAAACCCAGCCTAAAACCCCCAAACAGCAAGCAATGCAGGTGTAAAAGCATGGTGGTTAGGAAAATATTTGGCCACAGAAGTGCCATTTCTAGTCCATAAACAAATCCTGGGAAATTATTTCAACACACACTGTAAGAGTTGCTGGCTAGCTTAGATAAGAACTAGCTACGTCACATCAATACATGCTGTAGGAGATACTGGCTAGCTACAGTGGCTAGCTTAGCTAACTAGCTACGTCGGTCACGGCGCACCAGAATGACACATCGATGAACCACCAAAGGCACACCACATTTCTGTTTGAAAACTGAGAAAGGGCGGAATTGGACCGTTTTCATACCCAAAGTTGACCTTGATATTAATGATAAAATGATTCTTGAAGAATAAAACTTATAAGGCCTAATGAGCTTAGTTCAAGTGCCGTACCCCATCAGAACCTAAAATATCAGCCTGTTTTATTCCATTGTTTGTTGTTGTTTGAATTGCAGATTACCCCTTTAACATTGTCTATGGGGGATGAAATGAATTATTTACTCATAAAAATGTCCTTCCCATTAACTCACTTTTTCTTCCTCTAAATAGCATGGTATTTGCTTACAAATGATTTGTGAAGCATGTTTGAAGGCTTTATAAAGGTTTTATGAAAGCTGCTATAAGAATATTACTCTCACAAACCCAAACTCATCGGTGACACTTGAATGAAGGGGCTATGGATAACACCTTTATAGAACCAGTCATAACACCTTTATGAGTGTTGCAGTTGCATTCATAACAACCTTCATAAGACATGTATTCAACATCATTCATAAGGACTTTCAAAATAAAAGTCCCCTCAAATAAAATTGTATTAATCCACTGAAAAATGGAAATGTGTAATTTTTGTTACGGTACACAAACTCCTGACACACTATTCACGCAACAGGCTGTGAGCAGCACACGGTCAGCATTACCCTGGTAGCAGCTTAGGGGTTAAATGTCTTAGTCAAGGCCACAATGGCAGTAGGGGATGGCACCTGCCCTGGATGTAGTATCTCTTATTAACTACATAAGCTAGCTGTTTGATTGAGTTTGCTTGGCTCAATGAAGTCAATGGAATCATCCTAAAAGTTCAAACCCCACCTGCCCATCAGGCTCTCCAGGCAGGTTCAAATATTTCAAATACTATTTGAACCCAGGTCTGCATGGTCACCTGAACAGTTGTTTGCCATTGTAATACGTACGGTAGTAAGCAAACTTCGATAAGACCCGAAGACTCCGCAAGCTAACGCCTAGCCTTTAGCTCAGCAGGCTAACACAATTCTGTGGTGTGGAGGAGACCCAAGCTGGAACCCACCCAGTCAGTAACACCCGTGACCATCTGGCTCACTCCCACCACATTTTTCTACTAAAAAACCTTTTTTGCAATATAATGAACAAGGGACTTTTATTTTGAAGACCCCTTTATGAATGAATTTTGAATAAATGTGCTATGAATGTAGTATGAATGATAGTAACAATGTTCATGAAGATGTCATGACTGATTCATAAAGTTGTTATGAATGTCTTATGTGTACCACCTTCAGAAAGTGTTACCAACTCATTCATCAAAACGAACCACTAAGACTTTACAATTGAGGGTTTATTTTCTTCATACTAAGGATTAATTGTCTAATGGTAGCACAAGAAAGGTAACGGAGAAGTGATGAGTTGTAGTGATGGGAATTCTGAGTCTTTTCAGTGAACCGGATCATTTAAGCTCGCCGTTCAGCTAAAAGAGCTGTTCATTTGGCTCCCAAACGGCTCTCCGTTCAGCTAAAAGAGCTGTTCATTTGGCTCCCAAACGGCTCTCCGTTCAGCTAAAAGAGCTGTTCATTTGGCTCACAAACGGCTCTCCGTTCAGTTAAAAGAGCTGTTCATTTGGCTCCCAAACGGCTCTCCGTTCAGCTAAAAGAGCTGTTCATTTGGCTCACAAACGGCTCTCCGTTCAGTTAAAAGAGCTGTTCATTTGGCTCCCAAACGGCTCTCCGTTCAGCTAAAAGAGCTGTTCATTTGGCTCAAAAACGGCTCTCCGTTCAGCTAATAGAGCTGTTCAAACGGCTCTTTGTTCAGTAGTGCAAAAATGTGTTGGACCAGAATGAGGTTCTCTCCTTACTATCTACTGTTCCTGCAGTGAGGAATTACCATCTTCAGAGAATCTTTTTATAACTTATCAGGAGCTCATAAAGCAGTGGTAACAGTATGCAAATTAGGGAGTCAAATGAACAGCTCTTTCACAGATGTGAATCGGTTCCCGACGTTCACCAAAAAGATCAGTTCAAAAAGAGCCGTTTGTTCGCGAACGACCCATCACTAATGAATCGTCATACAGTGTGAGGATCAACATGAAAACCAAAAGATTCATCAGCAACATTACTACACAGTAAAGGTCTTGCTGTCATGTTTCCCCTAGATATGGACAACCTCGGTCGAGTTCCTTAGGCAGCAAACGGTAGAAAATCAACTAAAACAAGGAGGGACTACCTGGACTTGTCAAACAATGAAAGCTAATTTTTGTTTACCGTAGCAAACCGTTTTAAAATGTTTTCCGTTGGGTGCCCTAATGATCACGACCATAATAGCTTTGTTCAGCAAAATAAGACTTACATTTGAGAAAATAATGGATGTATTGTAATGGAGGTATTGTAATGATGTATTGTAATGATGTATTGTAATGATGTATTGTAATGATGTATTGTAATGGAGGTATTGTAATGATGTATTGTAATGATGTATTGTAATGATGTATTGTAATGATGTATTGTAATGGAGGTATTGTAATGATGTATTGTAATGATGTATTGTAATGATGTATTGTAATGATGTATTGTAATGGAGGTATTGTAATGATGTATTGTAATGATGTATTGTAATGGAGGTATTGTAATGGAGGTATTGTAATGGATGTATTGTAATGATGTATTGTAATGATGTATTGTAATGATGTATTGTAATGATGTATTGTAATGGAGGTATTGTAATGATGTATTGTAATGATGTATTGTAATGATGTATTGTAATGGAGGTATTGTAATGGAGGTATTGTAATGATGTATTGTAATGATGTATTGTAATGATGTATTGTAATGATGTATTGTAATGGAGGTATTGTAATGGAGGTATTGTAATGATGTATTGTAATGATGTATTGTAATGATGTATTGTAATGATGTATTGTAATGGAGGTATTGTAATGATGTATTGTAATGATGTATTGTAATGATGTATTGTAATGATGTATTGTAATGGAGGTATTGTAATGATGTATTGTAATGATGTATTGTAATGGAGGTATTGTAATGATGTATTGTAATGATGTATTGTAATAATGTACTGTAATGATGTATTGTAATGATGCATTGTAATGGAGGTATTGCAATTATGTATTGTAATGATGTATTGTAATGATGTATCGTAGTGGAAACATTGTAATAATGTATTGTAATGGATGTATTGCAATGGAGGTATTGTAATGGATGTCAGCAATGATAATGGTTTTGTCTAGTACAAGTCACAACATGCTATGCAGCTCAACCTGAGTTAAAAGAGCAGAATACACTCTGCACTTGAAGTAGTTCCCAAAAAAGCGATCATCTCGTAATCGTCATACCCTTAAGACTAGATCCTCTGGACGCTTAGAAGCCACAGGAATTGAGTCCCTAGCTTTCACCGAACCGTTTAAAAAAAGAAAATTCTTTGGAGGACAAGTCATAATGGCCTCCTCCGATCTTTTATCATCGCTTTATTATCGCCACGCCAGGCTCGTTAAGCTGGAAAACACGGTGGGAGACAGGGTAATAAAATGAAGCTTAATCAAAACCAAACAGGCCCGAGAGGAATGGCTCCCCACAGTCCGATACGTGAAACAATCAGTCCCCATGTTAGAGCGCTAGTTAACCCTCATCATAGGTCTTCATTTAGGAGACGGAGGAGCCAGACGCAGAGGCCATCGGGCTCGAGGTGTTCATTATTTTCAATTTGCAGTTTGATTAAATGAGGCAGCCGGTTTATTTTTTTGAGGGTTTGTCATATCAACAGACACCTTTGCTTTCGATATACTCCAGTGAGCCCATTACAAGTTGTTAACTTGAAATAGGAGGGACATTCAGGTCATTCACTTGCAGCACTCTGAACGTGATGGAGTCTGTCTCTTCTAGTCTGGTCGTTCACTTGCAGTATTTTTTTTATGTGAAGGAATCTGTCGCTTCCAAAAAATGGCCTCTGATCCCTTTTGAAGGGAAAGGGGAAATGAAGTCGCCAGTGACGCGCGCTATAGGCCCCCCAAAAAAAAACACATAACAGTGTCCCCTTTTTCTCATACAGGTAATGCAAGAGAGGGGACATTCAGGAAATAGACTATTTCAGCTTTTTTACTCTGGCAAGAAATCACCCGAAAGCTTTGCCCGAGCCTTTTTTCCTGTAATGGGCTACGCCATGGGAATGTTTCCATGGAAACATGGCAAAGGCGCCAGTACAGCTCAATGCTGCTCTCAGGGGAGTTAGGCTATCTGGGTAGTTTCTGGTTAGTGGGAAATGGTGATAACAGCACTGTTAGATAAAACTCCACAGGAGAAAACTGTTTGTTCACAGTGTGGAGTCTAGTGTTGTAGACGTTAAATTGTGTTATTTCTCATGTGCCGATTTCGTTAATTTGTAAGAAGATCCATCCCAATTTAAACAAACTACAATTTATAAAGCATTTACAATAGAGGTCTTCTCGGATCCCAAAATGCTGGACCCGGACCTGAACACAATCAGACCCAAACCCAAATGAACCCGACGACAACCAGACCTAGATGATCAGCCAAGTTGCTCTTTTGGTTTACAAATAGGTATTTCTATGGTGGCTAGTCATTCTATAAGACAATAAAATCACCTTATTAGCGTAAAATAAATATGTGCATGTCATTCTCTGTTAGATGTCGGGCGGTCATGATGTGCATGTCATTCTCTGTTAGATGTCGGGCGGTCATGATGTGCATGTCATTCTCTGTCGGATGTCGGGCGGCCATGATGTGCATGTCATTCTCTGTTAGATGTCGGGCGGTCATGATGTGCATGTCATTCTCTGTTAGATGTCGGGCGGTCATGATGTGCATGTCATTCTCTGTTAGATGTCGGGCGGTCATGATGTGCATGTCATTCTCTGTTAGATGTCGGGCGGTCATGATGTGCATGTCATTCTCTGTTAGATGTCGGGCGGTCATGATGTGCATGTCATTCTCTGTTAGATGTCGGGCGGTCATGATGTGCATGTCATTCTCTGTCGGATGTCGGGTGGCTTAGCGGAGAGCAAAAAAATGTTAAGGGACGAACAGATCTTTGTATTTGATGAGATCATTTGAAATGGGCTTCATTAATATTCATAGTAAAAAAAAAACCAAAAAAAAAAAAACAAGATGGCGAAAACCCCTTTTGGAGTAGAAAATGTCACATTAATTTCCAACACATTACCCCCTGTCGGAAGTCCTACTGAAAATAACCATTAGAATGGCATACCTGCTTACTCCTGAAAGTCTTTTGATTTGTATATGTCGAAGCCAATTACCCAAGTCTTAGTGATCAGGAACTGCTAAGCAGAGCTGGACTCGGTCTGAATAGAGCAACTAAATTGTAGAATATTCGCTGGGCCTCCACATTGAATAATTAACTGAGTTCTAAGCAGAAATCTTGGCGAGAAACTCATTTTTCCTCCAGCACAAAGGTTCCGTCCTTGCGATGCCTTTGAAAAAGTCAGTCTAACTAATAAGGTAGAATTAAAGATATGTTTCAAAAGGAAGCTGGACTTTTTTTTTTCCTGGTCCCTTCCAAAAAAGAAGAAAGAGATTGAAAGGTGTGATAGCAACACAAATAGGTGTGCAGTGTGTTTTGTGAGTTCTGAACCAATGCTGTATTTCCCACCAGAAAATCTAGAGAATTTTCTATGTCAATTGTGTCCTTTTTCTACAAAGAGTACAATACACTTTTCCCAAACTTGATACAACATTGATCCAATACCATACAGCACTTGCCTTTCCACTAATAAGTAGTAGTGACATTGTAGTAGAGAATTGTTATGACATCTATGACATATGTATGACATATTTGTGACATATCTGTGACATATTTTTGACTTAAGGACATGTGATTCACTATGAATGTTTTGAGTCATCAGTACACCAAATATATTGCATATCTGAATTTGTGTTATCTGAATTCAAGATATTATTACTGCAGGCCTAGTTGTATTTGGAAACCGACAAGCAGTCCCTTTAGTTAAATGTTCCAAGATGGACTCCCCTGATCCCTCAATGTTTCCCTGTCCTTGGCAGACTCGTTGGAGAAGCGCTGGGACAAACATTGGATTAGTTACTGAGAAAACAATTCCCTTGGATATGCCCAATTTGTCTCTCTCTCTCTCTCTCTCTCTCTCTCTCTCTCTCTCTCTCTCTCTCTCTCTCTCTCTCTCTCTCTCTCTCTCTCTCTCTCTCTCTCTCTCTCTCTCTCTCTCTCTCTCTCTCCCTCGCTGTCTCTCTCTCTCTCTCTCTCTCTCTCTCTCTCTCTCTCTCTCTCTCTCTCTCTCTCTCTCTCTCTCTCTCTCTCTGTCTCTCTCTCTCTCTCTCTCCCTCTCTGTCTCTCTCTGTCTCCCTCTCCCTCGCTTTGTCTCTCTCTCTCTCTCTCTCTCTCTCTCTCTCTCTCTCTCGCTCTCTCTGGGGATGAATCATATTTCTCACTCACTCACTCACTCACTCACTCACTCACTCACTCACTCACTCACACACACCTCTGCTAAAAAGTCAATAAAAAAGCATTGTCTTCTCACTTTCTGCTGTTGGTGTCAGGCTGTCTAAATTGTCTATGAAAGCAGTGGAGTGTGAAATTGAGTTCAAAACTGTGTGCATTGCGAGGATCCTGAGAGGAGCGTATGCTTGGTTATCTATTCATATCGCGTTTGAAATTCACTTGCTGTTTTGCAGGAAGAGGTCAATTAACATGTTGGGATGTTGTTCTTGGCAGAATTCACCAGCAGGATTGAAACGGTCAATTAACATGTTGGTGATTTTGTTCCTGATTCTTGGCAGAATTCACCAGCAGAATTGAAGAGGGTAAAAGGAAAAGGTTTGAAAGGTGCCCTTCGACCCTCAATATTGTCTCAAATAGATTGGTCCTCTTGGAGGCCAGTGAAGCTTTAAAGTCAAAAAGGTCCAGATAAATGTATTCCGTTCATGTTTCTTTGAGGGCCAATGAACCAGGTGGATGAGTTCTGTGCGTGGTCACAATTGCCACTTCACCAGAGTGCAATGCTTGTTTTTGCAAAAGGGATACATTTTGATTGATAACATATATTGTAGTACAGTAACTTGGAGTCCATTTTTTTACTGTTTCTTCATCCTCCTCAGATGAGGTAGAATCTTTCTTCTTACAGCCCCAAAGGCAAAGAGTCTATGACAGAATAATAACACTTATCCATATTCATTTGCCCGAAAAACAAATGATTTTGCTTGAGAATGTTATTTTGCTACGTTTTGGAGATTTAATCAGCAGTACTACGCAGCAGTTCCTCGGCCCGAGTCTCTCCTGAGCACGCGATGATGAATGTTTTTAAAACCAGATGATATATGCCTATAGATTGCTCTGCGAATATTCTGTCGGTTCGAAGACTAATGGATCCTCTCACATCTCTGAGCATTCTATGCAAAGATCATTCAGGGATTTCAGCTCTTCTCCTCTGAGCGTGATGAATGCGTCTGTGTGGAATTGTAAAGACGGCGCCCCAAACTTTGTCACCAGACTTAGCAGACCTGCTTTGTGAATGTCAGAGCCCACTAACGATTTGTGCTGTCAGTGGGAGAAAAAAAAAAGTTCCCCAAACCAGTTTTTTAGATTAGCAGCACTCTGAGTGCCCTTCAGTGTCATCAACATGACAGATGCTTTGTCAACCTCTTCAACTCAATACTTTAATTTTAGTGACAGTGTAGTGTGAGAGAAATATCTTCAAATTCGAAGGATTCACTTAACTTTAACTTTAAAGGGTCAATCTTTGGTCTGTTAATTTAATGATATATAGCCAAAGATTCTTTGGAAGAATATAACTTATATATGCCTCGTGAGCTTAGTTCAACTGTCGTACCGCATCAGAACCCAAAATATAAGGCTCTATTCAGTCTGCATTGCTGAAGTGTCATAGCACAGACAAACCAGTAGGATTGTCAACCGGTTGCCTGGCGACAGCACTTAGCACCTCTGTTAAAATACCTTGTTAAAATACTCCAAACCAGAGGGTGGCAGTAGCGTTGTTTGTCAACGCATATTCGTGCGTATTGCTTATGGTCTAGATTCCAAGCTATCTGCACTAATGTTGCTATTTTGTAGAATAAACCCTTGTTGTTACTAGCCAGATGGCCACAGCTAGATAACTGTATAGCAAGATGACAAACAATTGAATTCACTCTGCATAAGCCCATACAGCCAGTACCAGCCCATAGCCAAATGTTTACCTAGCTAGCTAACATTAGCATATTCGCTAGCTAGCTATCTAAGGACACTGCACTAACTCGGCAGCTAACACAGGCAGTTGTTTCTTGGAAACTAGCTAATCCATTTCTCTTTAATCATAATGTCAATACTAGCTACAGTGGTTAGCTTGCTTGGAGGAAGTATTTAGCCTACACTGCAGATGAAGTGTGACTTGCTTGTCCGTGGATGTAAAGAAAAAATGCTCTTTTTTTTCCTGTTACTTTTTTTGGCTCCCCACATATTCTCTGACTGGCTCAAAGTTGTTGGCCACTGATGTGCATTGCGGTTCTACAAGTAAAATTGATAGGTTTCTTCGCTACCGGGTCGGCACGCAGCAGGTACCGCTTTTGCTCTAGCAAGAGAAGGAACGGCCTCCCACTGTGATAAGTATCTATCGGCAGTGAGATTCTCGATGTGTTTCATGCTCTAAAGATTGTGCGATGGAAATGCTAAGGTAATATCCGATTGAGCTGACACATGCAGCCGTGAATGCAGTCCAGGGGCGGACTGGGACAAGAATCCGGCCCTGGCATTTTATCCACAACAGCCCACATCACTGTGCGCATCGCCAACTAACCCCACCCCTCGGACGGGCCACAAGCCATACACACACACACCCCATCCCCACACGTACACTCTGACCCTACACACTCTACAGAGGCAGTAGTGCTGACAACATTGGCAGTACAGAACAGCATTTCTCAACCATTTCTGTACCATTGACTAGCGAGACTTGGTCCTCCTCATTTCTGTACCAGTGACTAGCGAGACGTGGTCCTCCCCATTTCTGTACCAGTGACTAGCGAGACGTGGTCCTCCCCATTTCTGTACCAGTGACGAGCGAGACGTGGTCCTCCCCATTTCTGTACCAGTGACTAGCGAGACGTGGTCCTCCTCATTTCTGTACCAGTGACTAGCGAGACGTGGTCCTCCTCATTTCTGTACCAGTGACTAGCGAGACGTGGTCCTCCCCATTTCTGTACCAGTGACGAGCGAGACGTGGTCCTCCCATTTCTGTACCAGTGACTAGCGAGACGTGGTCCTCCCCATTTCTGTACCAGTGACTAGCGAGACGTGGTCCTCCTCATTTCTGTACCAGTGACTAGCGAGACGTGGTCCTCCTCATTTCTGTACCAGTGACTAGCGAGACGTGGTCCTCCCCATTTCTGTACCAGTGACGAGCGAGACGTGGTCCTCCCCATTTCTGTACCAGTGACTAGCGAGACGTGGTCCTCCCCATTTCTGTACCAGTGACTAGCGAGACGTGGTCCTCCTCATTTCTGTACCAGTGACGCAAGCGAGACAAGGTCCTCCCCATTTATTATTACCAGCTCGTATACAATACAGTGCCTTCGGGAAAGTATTCAGACCCCTTGACATTTTCCACATTTTGTTAGGTTACAGCCTTATTCTTAAAATCGTGAAATTGTTTTTTTTCTCATCAATCTACAGTACACACAATACCCCATAATGACAAAGCAAAACAATTTTTTTATACATTTTTGCTAATTTATAAAAAAAAAATAAAAAATGTATTTGTTTCAATTGACAGATTTTTCTTCTGTGAACTTTAACCTTATGAACTTTATTTAACCTTTATTTAACTAGGCAAGTCGATGACGGCCTACCAGGGAACAGTGGGTTAACTGCCTTGTTCAGGGGCAGGACGACAGATTTGTACCTTGTCAGCTTGGGGATTCGATCCAGCAACCTTTCGGTTACTGGCCCCAACACTCTAACCTCTAGGCTACCTGCCAAAATCATGATGAGTTTATATGGAAGTGTATATTGGTCAGGACTTGAATGTGATTGGACAATACTTTGTGTTGACCCATTTCAAATCCCCGCTCCCCTAGCAAATTTTGAATACACTAATTTCAAATAGCAGCTCTGCATGGTTCTACGTTGCAGGATCTATCCTGAACTGCTGCATCCCCGCGGTCCTGGATCTGTTCTTATAAGATCACAACTAAAATGCTACAATGGTAAACCCATTTCTGTCAGAATATGATCATATCTGAATCTATATCCAGTTTCAACATGGATATTGTAACCACGTCACAAAACTGAGAAGCTCAATCTGTGGTGTAAAGCCTAAAACTGAACTTTGGAAAAGCATGCCCGAAATGACAAAGCCCTCGTGTAAGCTAATCACAGTACCCTGGGGACATGTTGGACCATTATCTACTTTTAAGCATCTGCACTCATTAAAAGGGTAAATACATAATTACTGTCATCCTAATGAATGTATCATTTGCCCCTGTCTTTGAATTCTAAGAGCCGCCATCCCTCAGCCCCCAGTAACTAGGACATGCAAACTAACAAACAAACAGATTGTATGTTATATTTAATAAGTAATTTGCCCTTTTCTGAAATGCAAAGATGATTTAATGTGCTTAATGATATGATTATTCCTTCTTGGAAAATGTTCTGCATCCAACTAATGCCCTGGTTAATTTCCATAAAATGGAGATTATATTTATCTTTGGTTGACTTCAGGATCTTTTTCTGAGCTAGTGACTTGACAAACAAACCAGAAAAAGCCTTTGTTACACAAATATGTAAGTGTAGGAGTTTTGTAGTTAATTAATTATTCATAAGCGGTCCAAAATGTATTTCACAGTGAAAAGTAATTGTGAGTTTGGGTGCTGTGGTGCTGAGTCCGAATCCGGGTCCACGTTTCGTTTAACATTATTGGGCACTGACAACAGCATAAAGGGTAAGAAGGTAGAGACAACAATACATCACGCTAAGCAGCCACAACTGTCAGTAAGAGTGTCCATGAGTCTTTGAAGAGATGGAGATAAAATGGTCCAGTTTGAGTGTTTTCTGCAGCTCGTTCCAGTCGCTAGCTGCTGCGAACTGAAAAGAGGAGCGACCCAGGGATGGGTGTGGTTTGGGACAGAACAGCCCCCCACTCCGACGTCCAAAGCATCGGCCTCCACCACGAACTGACGGGAAGGGTCAGGATGAACCAGGACAGGAGCAGTGGTGAAGCGATGTTTAAGGTCCCAGAACGCCCGGTCAGAGGCAGAGGACCACGTGAACGGAACCTTGGTAGAGGTGAGTGCAGACAGGGGGGAGGCCAGGTTGCTGTTACCCAGGATAAAGCAGCAATAAAAGTTGGCATACCCCAGGATGTGTCGCAGGTGCACCGCTCTCACCTTCTCGGGATCCATCTGGACACTCCCAATAGAGATGATGTAGCCCAGAAAGGGGAATGGTGGAGCGATGGAACTCACACTTTTCCGCCTTAACAAACAACTGGTTCTCCAGAAGGCACTGGATAACCTGTCGGACGTGGAGCACGTTTTCTTGGGGGGGGTGGGAGAAGACAAGAATGTCATCAATGTAGACAAAGACGAACCGGTTCAGCACGTCGCAGAGAACATCATTTAGCAGAGCCTGGAACACGGCAGGGGCGTTGGTGAGGCCAAAGGGTATAACCAGCTACTCGTAGTGGCCACTGGCTGTGTTGAAGGCGGTCTTCCACTTGTCCCCCTCTCGTATCCACACCAGGTGGTAGGCGTTTCGTAGCTCCAGCTTGGAGAAAACAGTGACCCCCTGGAGCGGCTCGAAGGCCGAGGAAATGAGTGGTAGCGGATAACGGTTCTTCACAGTAATGTCATTGAGTCCCCGGTAGTCAATGCACAGGCGCAGGGTCTTGTCATTTTTTTCCATGAAGATGAAACCTTCGCCAGCGGGAGAGGAAGAGGGATGGATGAATCCTGTAGCTAGGGAGTCCCCAATGTAGGTCTCCATAGCCTTGGTCTCTCGTCCCGACAGAGAGTGCAGACGTCCCCGGGGCGGCGTAGTGCTAGGGAGAAGGTCAATCCCGCAGTCATAGGGGCGGTGCGGCGGAAGGGAAGTGGCCCGGGACTTGCCAGGAGAATCCCAAAATCACGGGAATCTGGGTGGACTTAATGAGCAGGAATTGAATGGTCGCGCTGTGATTCCCTGACACACGTAGGTTGATGGGAGTGGTGTTATGGGTGACCCGACCTATAGAGCGCCTTTCCAGCCCTGTAACATCCATGGGAATGGAGAGGAGATGAGGGGGGATGTTCAGCTCGGAAGTCAGTATGGCATCCAAAAAGCTCTCATCGGCTCCAGAGTTGCTGAGGACCCGGAGAGATTTGGACTGGTTTCCCCACAGCAGAATGACATGAAAAGGGGTGCGAGTAAGGGAAGCAGAAAAGTTCTCCATATAGCCCACCAGAGTACTCACTCCTACCAGTGAGCCTGGTCTTTTACCGGGCAAGAGGACACAAAATGACCAAAAGTCCGGCAATACAGACAGCTCCTTGTGTTGATCCTGTGTTGCTGTTCCGCTGGCGACAGCCCAGTTGCATAGGCTCGGGAAACAGTGCCTCGGCCGTCTTCGGTGACTCTCAAGGAAGGTTGGGAAACCTCGGGTGCTCTCGGCAACGGGACCGTTGGGGGACTTCCGGGATGACTCGGAGGCGAGGTGGAATCCCTGGACGTGAGAGCGAAATCGAATTTCCTCTCCATCCGTCGTTCCCGCAATCGCCCATCGATGCGGATGGTCAAAGCGATGAGGGAGTCAAGATCTGTGGGTAACTCCCGAGCAGCAAGATCGAATATTGTAAGAGCTATCATTGTCTACTTATATGCCCCCTTTATTTATCCTGTGGTTCTGACTTGGGGTAATGTCTTGTTTAGTGTTATGTTGTGGCTTTGCTGGCATGCAAAGGTGGGGGGGGGGGTTGGTGGTTTCCCACCAAGATTTTCATTTGCATGCTAAAATCGCCACTGTATACTTGGTTGGTTAGATGAGAACTTGTAGAAGGCTTATACAGTATATATTTTCACATGTCAGATGTTGATTTCGAGAGGCTGCCATCACAAAAAAGGAAACAGACCACTTGTTCTGTTAACTTAAACGAATCACTACGCAGCATAGGTTATCAAATCAAATCAAATTTTATTTGTCACATACACATGGTTAGCAGATGTTAATGCGAGTGTAGCGAAATGCTTGTGCTTCTAGGTGTAGGTGTCCTGGAGGGCAGGTAGGTTTCCCCCGGTGATGCGCTGTGCAGTCCTCACTACCCTCTGGAGAGCCTTACGGTTGTGGGCGGAGCAGTTGCCGTACCAGGCGGTGATACAGCCCGACAGGATGCTCTCGATAGTGCATCTGTAAAAGTTTGTGAGTGATTTTGGTGACAAGCCGAATTTCTTCAGCCTCCTGAGGTTGAAGAGGCGCTGTTGCGCCTTCTTCACCACGCTGTCTGTGTGGGTGGACCAATTCAGTTTGTCCGTGATGTGTACACCGAGGAACTTAAAACTTTCCACCCTCTCCACTACTGTCCCCTCGATGTGGATAGGGTGCTCCTCTCCTGTTTCCTGAAGTCCACGATCATCTCCTTTGTTTTGCTGACATTGAGTGAGAGGTTATTTTCCTGACACCACACTCCGAGGGCCCTCACCTCCTCTCTGTAGGCCGTCTCGTCGTTGTTGGTAATCAAGCCTACCACTGTAGTGTCGTCAGCAAACTTGATGATTGAGTTGGATGCGTGCTTGGCCACGCAGTCATGGGTAAACAGGGAGTACAGGAGAGGGCTGAGAACGCACCCTTGTGGGGCCCCAGTGTTGAGGATCAGCGGAGTGGAGATGTTGTTTCCTACCCTCACCACCTGGGACCGGCCCGTCAGGAAGTCCAGGACCCAGTTGCACAGGGCTGGGTCGAGACCCAGGGTCTCGAGCTTAATGACGAGCTAGGAGGGAACTATGGTGTTAAATGCTGAGCTGTAGTCGATGAACAGCATTCTTACATAAGTATTCCTCTTGTCCAGATGGGTTAGGGCAGTATGCAGTGTGATTGCGATTGCGTCGTCTGTGGACCTATTGGGACGGTAAGCAAATTGGAGTGGGTCCAGGGTGTCTGGCAGGATGGAGGTGATATGATCCTTGACTAATCTCTCAAAGCACTTCATGATGACAGAAGTGAGTGCTACGGGCGATAGTCATTTAGCTCAGTCACCTTAGCTTTCTTGGGAACAGGAACAATGGTGGCCCTCTTGAAGCATGTGGGAACAGCAGACTGGGATAGGGACTGATTGAATATGTCCGTGAACACACCAGCCAGCTGGTCTGCGCATGCTCTGAGGACACGGCCAGGATGCCATCTGGGCCGGCAGCCTTGCGAGGGTTAACACATTTAAATGTTTTTCTCACATTGGCTGCGGTGAAGGTGAGCCCGCAGGTTTTGGTAGCGGGCCGTGTCGGTGGCACTGCATTGTCCTCAAAGCGAGCAAAGAAGTTGTTTAGTTGGTCTGGGAGCAGGACGTCATGGTCCGCGACGGGCTGGTTTTCTTTTTGTAGTCTGTGATTGACTGTAGACCCTGCCACATTCCTCTTGTGTCTGAGCCGTTGAATTGTGACTCTACTTTGTCTCTATATTGACGCTTAGCTTGTTTGATTGCCTTGCGGAGGGAATAGCTACACTGTTTGTATTCAGTCATGTTTCCGGTAGCCTTACCCTGGTTAAAAGCAGTGGTTCGCGCTTTCAGTTTACGCGAATGCTGCCATCAATCCACGGTTTCTGGTTGGGGAAGGTTTTAATATTTGCTATGGGTACAACATCACCAATGCACTTGCTAATAAACTCGCTCACCGAATCAGCGTATACATCAATGTTGTTGTCAGATGCTATCCGAACATATCCCAGTCCACGTGCTCGAAGCAATCTTGCAGCATGGAATCAGATTGGTCGGACCAGCGTTGAACAGACCTGAGAACGGGCGTTTCCTGTTTTAGTTTCTGTTTGTAGGCTGGGAGCAACAAAATGGAGTCATGGTCAGACTTGCCGAAAGGAGGGCGGAGAATAGCCTTGTATGCATCACGGAAGTTGGAATAACAGTGGTCCAGGATTTTACCAGCCCGGGTGGCACATTCGATATGCTGGTAAAATTTCGGGAGCCTTGTTCTTAAATTAGCCTTATTAAAATCCCCAGCCACAATAAATGCAGCCTCAGGATATGTGGTTTCCAGTTTACATAGAGTCCAATGAATTTCTTTCAGTGCCGTCGATGTATCAGCTTGAGGGTTGGATGTACACGGCTGTGATTATAATCGAGGACAATTCTCTTGGTAGATAATGCGGTCTGCATTTGATTGTAATGAATTCTATGTCAGGTGAACAAAAGGACTTGAGTTCCTGTATGTTGTTATGATCACACCACGTCTCGTTAATCATAAGACACACACCCCCACCCTTCTTCTTACCAGATAGAAGTTTGTTTCTGTCGGCGCGATGCGTGGAGAAACCAGGTGGCTGTACCGACTCTGTACCGACTCGTCTACTTTGTTGTCAAGAGACTGTACATTGGCGATTAAAATACTCGGGAGAGGTGCACGATGCGCCCGTCGACGTAGCTTGACCAAAAGACCGGCGCGTTTCCCTCTTCTCCGGCGCCGCCGTTGCTTTGAGTAGCCGGGTGCTATCCAGTCTATTGTTGTGTTTGGGTTAGCAAACCGAGAATCCTCTTTGGGAAAGTCGTATTCCTGGTCGTAATGTTAGTAAGTTGACGTTGCTCTTATATCCAATAGTTCCTCCCGGTTGTATGTAATAAAACTTAATATTTCCCAGGGTAATAATGTAAGAAGTAATACATAAAAAAACAAAATACTGCATGGTTTCCTGAGAACGTGAAGCGAGGCTGCCATCTCTGTCGGCGCCGGAAGTTCGTCAACAGTGACAACGGTTGGCTGCTATTTAACCGATAATGTGAATGTCAAATCCATGTATTGGTGTGTGGCCTGCAACTTTTATAAATACGGCCTCCAGCGCTTGACAAAATTAGCCGTACAAAACCAACGATATTGATCTGTTTTAAGTAATCAATCTTATTCCATCGTGATGACCACACACTTTCATACTAACATCACTAATCTGAGGTATAAAAGGATGTGTCATTCCACTCAATTGTATTGGGTGAAAATGCAAATGTGTGTAAAGTGGTAACACAAACTGTTCATGTTTGGTAAACTAGCGCATCGTAAAATGATTTAATATGGAAACATAATTTCACATATCCATTGACGATGATTGTATATGTTGCCCACTCACAAACTATTGCAACAATGACATCTATTTCTCACTCATTTAACCCTTTAGTTTAGAGTATTGAGTATTTCTCCTCTCTTATCCGGTGTCCTGTGTGAATTTAAGTATGCTCTCTCTAATTATCTCTCTCTCTCTTTCTTTTTTTCTCTCGCCACCCCTCACAGCCTGGTTCCTCTCTAGGTTTCTTCCTAGGTTTTGGCCTTTCTAGGGAGCTTTTCCTAGCCACCGTGCTTTTACACCTGCATTGCTTGCTGTTTGGGGTTTTAGGCTGGGTTTCTGTACAGCACTCTGTGACATCAGCTGATGTAAGAAGGGCTTTATAAATAAATTTGATTTGATTTGATGATGAACGTTCTCAAACGCAATTTAAAAGGGTGATCTAGACTTGATCCTCCATAGTGTATGTGTGCAAACCTGAATGTTTATTAACGTCCCTAGCATTTGGCCCAATAAAAGATTGGTTGTACTTCAAAAAAAGTTGTCTATCGTTTAGTAGATGTTACTATGCACTTATACATTCAACATTACTGCTATTGGTTTAGCCTGAGTGATCCTATGGATGCTATGACACTAGAAATGCATACTAATTACTGGATACATATTTGACATTAAATACAGTGGTGTATCATCTAAAAAATACACATTGGTAGTGGTATTGATGCCATTGTAGATGACTGATTTGTATAGTATGGTCAATGAAGGTTACCCATGGCAAGAAGTATGTGAGTCTGGTAGAGGTTAGGTCACTTCTCTGTGTTGCTTGGAATGCTGTTGCTATGTATTACTTTGATCAAATCAAATCAAATGTTAATGGTCACATACACATGGTTAGCAGATGTTATTGCGAGTGAAATGCTTGTGCTTCTAGTTCCCGACAGTGCCGCAATATCTAACAAGTAATCTATCAATTCCACAACAACTTCCTAATACACACAAATTCTAAGTAAAGAAACCTAGATTGTTAGATTAGTATAGGAACAGCATGTCTTGCTGTTGAAGGTTTAGCTAATTGTATGCAGTACCTTATTTAGAGTGGGGGTATATGTACAACTCAAAACAACTCAAATGGCCATGTTAACATTAAATATAATGCACACTTGATTCTGCTGGACTCCTTACTATGTTGTGGTGTGAAACGACCACTGTAGAGTCACAGAAGTATTGTCAAACACATTTATGTCAATTTGTTTTGTATGGATTTTGCTTTTGGAATAATGAGCGAGATGGTGAGTGTTTTGTTTCCAAATGTAAACGGCTCCCCAAATTAAGAGGCTTTAAGCACTGAGCGAACCCATGGCATTAACAAGCATGAGCAAATCATGTCATCGCTATGAGCCCATATTGTTTTTACATTTTGAATTACTGCCTAAATGACGCATTACGATGCCTGTGCAAAACGTACACCTCATTCTCCAGGCTTTCTTTAGTCTGTGTTATTTTAATCCCATTGAACCATGGTTTAACAGAATAATAAAATGAATGGGTAGTCTAAATTTACCAGCTTACATTTTTTATTAAATTCAACCAGAGGCATATTTGGCTGCATTTAAAAAAATAAAAATATTCCAAGCTATTTCCTCTTTAGTTTGCTTTCCTGTGTGTAGAATTTGTTGCCATCCCTTGAATTTCTTGGATGGCTCAAAGCATAATTTTGATTTCCACTACATACCAGCCCAAACATGTCTGTATTTCTACTACACTGTCAATAAAGTTATTACAAAACAGGAACTATGCGTTCTCTGTTGGTTATTTAAGCAAAGGCCAGACAAACAAGTACAATGATTATATGAAAAATGTAATACTTTGATAAATATACTGAAACTTAGTTTTTCTATTATCACAAATGATGAGAACAAGCAAATGCTTCAATAAAATGCATTTGAAACATGTACGCAAGGGGGGGGGATAAGACAACCTTCCTCACTCAGTGCTAACTAGATTTTCCTGTATTTTATATATACTGAACAAAATATATCAACGCAACATGTAAAGTGCTGGTCCCATGTTTCATGAGCTGAAATAAAAGATCCCAGAAGTGTTTCATACGCACAAAGCTTACTTCTCTCAGATTTTGTGCACACATATGTTTACATCCCTGTTATCAAATCAAATCAAATCAAATGTTATTTGTCACATACACATGGTTAAGCAGATGTTAATGCGAGTGTAGCGAAATGCTTGTGCTTCTAGTTCCGACCATGCAGTAGTATCTAACAAGTAATCTAACAAATTCACAACAACTACCTTATACACACAAGAGTAAAGGAATGAATACGAGTATGTACATATAAATATAATGGCTGACCGGTATAGGCAAGATGCAGTAGACGGTATAGAGTACAGTATATACACATATATATATATATGAGATGAGTAATGTAGGATATGTAAACATTATATAAATGGCATTGTTTAAAGTGGCTAGTGATACATTATTTCATCCAATTATAATTATTAAAGTGGCTAGAGATTTGGGTCGATGGACGAACGGCATAGGCAAGATACAGTAGATGGTTTAGAGTACAGTGTATACATTTGATATGAGTATGTCGGATACGTAAACATTATATACACAATTGTTTAAAGTGGCTAGTGATACATTTGTTACATCCAATTCCTATGTTTAAAGTGGCTAGAGATTTAAGTCAGTATGTTGGCAGCAGCCACTCAATGTTAGTGATGGCTGTTTAACAGTCTGATGGCCTTGAGGTAGAAGCTGTTTTTCAGTCTCTCGGTCCCAGCTTTGATGCACCTGTACTGACCTCGCCTTCTGGATGATAGCGGGGTGAACAGGCAGTGGCTCGGGTGGTTGTTGTCCTTGATGATCTTTTTGGCCTTCCTGTGACATCGGGTGGTGTAGGTGTCCTAAAGGGCAGGTAGTTTACCCCCGGTGATGCGCTGTGCAGTCCTCACTACCCTCTGGAGAGCCTTACGGTTGTGGGCGGAGCAGTTGCCGTACTAGGCGGTGATACAGCCCGACAGGATGCTCTCGATTGTGCATCTGTAAAAGTTTGTGAGTGATTTTGGTGACAAGCCAAATTTCTTCAGCCTCCTGAGGTTGAAGAGGCGCTGTTGCGCCTTCTTCACCACGCTGTCTGTGTGGGTGGACCAATTCAGTTTGTCCGTGATGTGTACGCCGAGGAACTTAAAACTTTCCACCTTCTCCACTACTGTCCCCTCGATGTGGATAGGGGGGTGCTCCCTCTCCTGTTTCCTGAAGTCCACGATCATCTCCTTTGTTTTGTTGACATTGAGTGGTTATTTTCCTGACACCACACTCTGAGGGCCCTCACCTCCTCCCTGTAGGCCGTCTCGTCGTTGTTGGTAATCAAGCCTACCACTGTAGTGTCGTCAGCAAACTTGATGATTGAGTTGGATGCGTGCTTGGCCACGCAGTCATGGGTAAACAGGGAGTACAGGAGAGGGCTGAGAACGCACCCTTGTGGGGCCCCAGTGTTGAGGATCAGCGGGGTGGAGATGTTGTTTCCTACACTCACCACCTGGGACCGGCCCGTCAGGAAGTCCAGGACCCAGTTGCACAGGGCTGGGTCGAGACCCAGGGTCTCGAGCTTAATGACGAGCTAGGAGGGAACTATGGTGTTAAATGCTGAGCTGTAGTCGATGAACAGCATTCTTACATAAGTATTCCTCTTGTCCAGATGGGTTAGGGCAGTATGCAGTGTGATTGCGATTGCGTCGTCTGTGGACCTATTGGGACGGTAAGCAAATTGGAGTGGGTCCAGGGTGTCTGGCAGGATGGAGGTGATATGATCCTTGACTAATCTCTCAAAGCACTTCATGATGACGGAAGTGAGTGCTACGGGGCGTTAGTCATTTAGCTCAGTCACCTTAGCTTTCTTGGGAACAGGAACAATGGTGGCCCTCTTGAAGCATGTGGGAACAGCAGACTGGGATAGGGACTGATTGAATATGTCCGTAAACACACCAGCCAGCTGGTCTGCGCATGCTCTGAGGACACGGCCAGGGATGCCATCTGGGCCGGCAGCCTTGCGAGGGTTAACACATTTAAATGTTTTTCTCACATTGGCTGCGGTGAAGGTGAGCCCGCAGGTTTTGGTAGCGGGCCGTGTCGGTGGCACTGTATTGTCCTCAAAGCGAGCAAAGAAGTTGTTTAGTTTGTCTGGGAGCAGGACGTCATGGTCCGCGACGGGGCTGGTTTTCTTTTTGTAGTCCGTGATTGACTGTAGACCCTGCCACATTCCTCTTGTGTCTGAGCCGTTGAATTGTGACTCTACTTGTTAGTGAGCATCTATCTTTTTATCTAATCCATCCACCTGACAGGTGTGGCATATCAAGAAGCTGATTAAACAGCATGATCATTACACAGGTGCACCTTGTGCTGGGAACAATAAAAGGTCACTCTAAAACTGTGCAGTTTTGTCACACAACACAATGCTACATATGTCTCAAGTTTTGAGGGAGCGGACAGTTGGCATGCTAACTGCAGGAATGTCCACCAGGGCTGTTGCCAGATAATTTAATGTACATTTCTCTACCATAAGCCGCCTCCAACGTAGTTTTAAAGAATTTGGCAGTACGTCCAACCGGTCTCACAGCCGCAGACCACGTGTAACCACACCATCCCAGGACCTCTACCTCCGGCTTCTTCACCTGCGGGATCGTCTGAGACCAGCCAACCAGACAGCTGATCAAACTGAGGAGTATTTCTGTCTGTAATAAAGCTCTTTTGTGTGGAAAACTAATTCTGATTGGCTGGGCCTCGCTCCCCAGTTGGTGGGCCTATGCCACATTTAATGGCTGTGCCCCTGCCCAGTCATGTGACATCCATAGATTAGGGCCTAATGAATGGATTTCAATTGACTGATTTCCTTATATGAACTGTAACTCAGTAAAATCATTGTAATTGTCGCATGTTGTGTTTATATTTTCGTGGAGTAAATATATTTCCATACTATAAGTTTGCAATGATACTGTGAAACTGTGAAAATTATGATAATGCCCTTTTAGTGTCAATAACTGTTTGAAAAGACCACCTGAAATTTCCACCTGTTTTGGTGGGATGAAGTTTTGGCCTGCCTGGTGACATCATCAGGCTGTAATTAGTTAATAGACCAATAAGAAAGAGAGTTCCAAACCTCTACCAATAACAGCTAGTCTTCCGTTTTCCCCTCCCCACTCAGACCACACCCAGACAGTCTAGCAAAATGTATAGCTAAATTTTTTAACATAAAAAAATAATAATCACCATAAGGTACTTCATTGTTACCCAGAAATGATTTGATGTCAATTTGGCTGCATTGGGTCTTTAAGATTTGACATCCTCTCAAAAAGTTCAACCCATTCATTATGGATGTTTCATATGTTGTCATAAATATTAACTTAGGCTTCATACTTTCCTTCCCATAGAGATTGGATAAGACTTCTGTAGCCTAGACCAGATTTGAAAGGCACACACACCCTCATGGGATCCATGCAGAACTAAACAGATTACATGAATCTGAACAAGAGTTCAAATTCTAGAGGTGACTGGTGATCCTTGTGTCTGTGTGCATTTCTCTCTTGCTTTCTTTCTTTCTCTTTGTGATAGACTCTCACTCTTTCTTAAGAAGCCGACACTGGTAGTTCTTACGCTGGAGTCACTAACAAGCAACTGTCACAGTGCAGTACCACTTCAGTGCCTTTTCATCATGTGGGATTTGGTTTGAAAGACAGTAGTTCATTTTCAAATATGTGGGGCCCCCTGTGCGCCTCTCCGACCGTGTCCAACCAAAACTATTCATAGGTCAGCGGTAATGTGATTATTCAACCACTCTCAGAACATAAGAAACAGTCTGGAGAGTTTCCTAATATTCAACTTTCATTCTCTTTGCTGGCTTCCTCTCTGCTTTGGGCTTTAGTTATAGGATTGTTCAACAATAACAATAGCCACTTTACATTGTAATGGAGGGCAACTCATACGTGCATACATATACTACCAATGTGTAGCACCCACCTCTTGTGATGCCACTGTGGTCATTTTGCGAAAAAGGCTCGCCACACGTCACAGTGGAGAGGTGATGATCTCACGTATCTTATTTTCAATGGATATACATAGTAGGCTAAACCTTGTTTTCTGTTCTTGCATTCCAACGGTATAAACTGATATTTCTGATTCAGCTTTTACATGAACCAAAAGTATGCACACTTGGACACGACACTACTTAGATATACGACTGGGTGTTGAGAATAAGCTGAGACAGGGTGCAACGTTACACAAGCATTCATAATAGGGTCTCTTTTCTGTTCCTACTACACAAAGATGATTGATTCTCACCAACAGGGGGCAGTGTAAGTATTTAGAACGATGGCTGATTTGGCCAATTACTTCCGTACAGCCAGGCAGACAGGATCACAGAACAGCTCACAGGCAGTGGAATGCCCAAATAGTGTCTTCTATCACAAACTAGGCATTGTCACAGAAGAAAACGTGTCCTCTTCACATGTATTAGGCCTTTAGTGTTTCCAGACCATATTGAATTTATGATTGGGTAACACTTACCCATCATGGGGAGATGTCCTTATAAGGTAATGGTTGGGTACCACTTACTCATCATGGGGATATGTCCTTATAAGGTAATGATTGGTACCACTTACTCATCATGGGGAGATGTCCTTATAAGGTAATGGTTGGGTACCACTTACTCATCATCATTGGGAGATGTCCTTATAAGGTAATGATTGGGTTACACTTACTCATCATGAGGAGATGTCCTTATAAGGTAATGATTGGGACCACTTACTCATCATGGGGAGATGTCCTTATAAGGTAATGATTGGTACCACTTACTCATAATTGGGAGATGTCCTTATAAGGTAATGATTGGTACCACTTACTCATCATGGGGAGATGTCCTCATAAGGTAATGATTGGTACCACTTACTCATCATTGGGAGATGTCCTCATAAGGTAATGATTGGTACCACTTACTCATCATTGGGAGATGTCCTTATAAGGTAATGATTGGTACCACTTACTCATATTGGTGAGAATTCCTTATAAGGTAATGATTGGGTACCACTTACTCATCATGGGGAGATGTCCTTATAAGGTAATGATTGGGTACCACTTACTCATCATGGGGAGATGTCCTTATAAGGTAATGATTGGTACCACTTACTCATCATGGGGAGATGTCCTTATAAGGTAATGATTGGGTACCACTTACTCATCATTGGGAGATGTCCTTATAAGGTAATGATTGGTACCACTTACTCATCATTGGGAGATGTCCTTATAAGGTAGCATATATAGAGTAAAGCAAAAAGATGGTTCAAATAACCCTTTTAGTTACGTCTCAAAGGGCATATACACAAAGCTTTTTAATATAATGCACTAACGCTATACCATTCACATCGTCTCCAAGTTTCCTGTGCACATACTTTGTACTCCACATTCAGCATAGTCCTTATTGTCACGGATCCCTCCGGAACTGTGTCATTACACACACCTGGTCCCCATTCCCCTGATTGTAATTGTATAAATATGCCCTTTGGTTCACCATTGGGCTGTCGATTATTGCTCCAATGTCCGTTGGTCGTGTGTTTACGTTCCCCATTTTCTGTGTTGTTGTGGGTTTGTCTGTGTGCATTTCAGGAAATGGCTTCCTGGATTCCTGAAGCAGCTGATTAATCTGTCTATACACACTAGGTAAGACCTGGGTGGACCACCCCCTCTATTTTGGTTAGCACGCCAGGTGGAGCTAAAGGTTAGGTAAGAAGTGGGAAAAGGAGATAAGGTAGGAGAGGTGACAAACTTTTACTTTCTTTGCTTTGGTTCCATCCATCCCCTTTCCCCCGCTTTACTGCGAATAATAAATTCCTCTAAATGGTGTAATTTCTCTGCCTCTGTTGTCCTTCCCCGTACCACTCAATGGGCAGTTGAGATGTAGCGTTCCCTCCAAAAGGCGTACGTAACATAGTACCTGTGCTGTGTTTTGGCTTTTGTGCTGCTTGTATTGCACAGATGATTACGGGTCTCGTCCCGTGTGGTATCATTGTGTGCGTGTATGTTACGGGTCTCGTCCCGTGTGGTATCATTGTGTGTGTGTATGTTACGGGTCTCGTCCCGTGTGGTATCATTGTGTGCGTGTATGTTACGGGTCTCGTCCCGTGTGGTATCATTGTGTGTGTGTGTATGTTACGGGTCTCGTCCCGTGTGGTATCATTGTGTGTGTGTATGTTACGGGTCTCGTCTCGTGTGGTATCATTTTGTGCGTGTATGATCCGGGTCTCGTCCCGTGTGGTATCATTGTGTGCGTGTATGTTACGGGTCTCGTTCCGTGTGGTATCATTGTGTGCGTGTATGTTACGGGTCTCGTCCCGTGTGGTATCATTTTGTGCGTGTATGTTACGGGTCTCGCCCCGGTGTATTTATTCGAGGTACTCCTCATTCGTTTTGTTTGGGTTTCAACCCTGTGCTTTGTATATGTGTTTGGTCTTCGTGCCCTTGCATGGCACGGTGTGATTTGGGTCAATAAAAAACCTTATTACGTATTTTTTATTTAACTAGGCAAGTCAGTTAAACTAATTCTTATTTACAATGACGGCCTAGGAACAGTGGGTTAACTGCCTTGTTCAGGGGCAGAACAACAGATTTTTACCTTGTCAGCTGGGGGATTCGATCTAGCAACCTTTCGGTTACTGGCCCAACACTTTAACCACTAGGCTACCTGCCACCGTGTTCCTGTGCTCGTCTCCCGATCTATTTATACCAGCGTGACACTTATTTTAATGTCATTCAACAGAATTCCTCAAAGGTCCATGGTTTGACTTGGGAGCATTGAGGCATGCATTCCTCAAATCAAGTTGTATTGGTCACATGCAGATGTTACTGCGGGTGTAGTGAAATGCTTGTGTTCCTAGCGCCAACAGTGCAGTAGTATCTAACAATTCACAACAATACTCACAAATCTCAAAGGAAAATATTGGAATTAAGAAATATATAAATATTAGGACGAGCAATGTTGACTAGAATAAACATATGAAATTAGTAAAACAGTAAATAAACATTATTAAAGTGACCAGTGTTCCATGTCTATGTACAGTACATAGGGCAGCAGCCTCTAAGGTGCAGGGTTCAGTAACCGGGTGGTACCCCGGCTAGTGATGGCTGTTTAACAGTCTGATGGCCTTGAGATAGAAGCTGTTTTTCAGTCTCTCGGGCCCAGCTTTGATGCACCTGTACTGACCTCGCCTTCTGGATGATAGCAGGGTGAACAGGCCATGGCTCGGATGTCTTGATGTCCTTAATTATCTTATTGGCCTTCCTGTGACATCGGGTGCTGTAGGTGTCCTGGAGGGCAGGCAGTGTGCCCCCGGTGACGCGTTGGGCAGACCGCACCACCCTCTGGAGAGCCCTGCGGTTGCGGGCGGTGCAGTTGCCATACCAGGCGGTGATACAGGCCGACAGGATGCTCTCAATGGTGCATCTATGAAAGTTTGAGGGTCTTAGGGTCTTGTGTACGCCGAGGGACTTGAAGCCTTCTCCACTGCAGTCCTGTCAATGGGGGTGTATCAGCACCTTCGTTTTGTTGACGTTGAGGGAGAGGTTATTTTCCGGTCACAACACTCCCAGAGCCCTCACCTCCTCCCTATAGGCGGTCTCGTCATTGTTGGTAATCAAGCCTACTACTGTTGTGTCGTCTGCAAACTTGATGATTGAGTTGGAAGCGTGCATGGCCACATAGTGATGGGTAAACAGGGAGTATAGGAGGGGGCTGAGTACAGTCCGCATTATCAAAAAAATATTGAAGCATGGATTCCGATTGGTCAGACCAGCATTGAATACACCTTAGCAGAGGTACTCCTTGTTTGAATTTCTGTCAATAGGAAAGGAGGAGCAGAATGGAGTCGTGATCTGATTTGCCGAAGGGAGGGCGGGGGAGGGCCTTGTAGCCATCCCGGAAGGGAGAGTAATAGTGGTTGAGAGTTTTTGAAGCGCGAGTACTACAGACAATGTGTTGATAGAACTTCGGTAGCATTTTCCCAAAATTTGCTATTTTTTTTAAAGTCCCCAGCTACAATAATTGCAGCCTCAGAATTTGTGGTTTCCAGTTTGCAGAAAGTCCAGTGTAGTTCCTTGAGGGACGTTGTGGTATCAGCTTGAAGGGGGGAATATACACAGCTGTGACCATAACCTAAGAGAATTCTCTTGGGAGGTAATACAGTCGGCATTTGATTGTGAGGTATTCTAGGTTTGGTGAACAAAAGGACTTGAGTTCCTGTATGTTATCAAAATAACACCATGGGTAGTTTCTCCAGATGGTGCGATAGTATCATAGTATCTCGCAACTATTTATAGACTTTAAAATGACTGAAGCGCTAAAGAGGTGTCACCAAGAGTCAAGAGCAATTAGCAGATCACTTTACAACCGCCAATGCGTCTTTTAAAGGTATTTTCCCCGACCTTCACGGAGATCGCATTCAAAATGCTGCACGTCGCCTCAACCATAAATTCAATAAATAAGTAATTATTACTGTTATAGTCTGCCTCGCATGCATTGAAACCCGGTCTTAGTGTTTGTGTTTGTGTGTGTGTGTGGTGACATGTTGTATTGTATCTTTTCCCACCTAACACCCAAGTCACTCACTAAGACTGACTTTACTAGAAAGATGTGGTGGATGAGTCTAGCAGTAGCTCTTCATTTCAATGGAGGGACATTGTTTGTTTTTTGGCAACCATTTTATCCTATCTGAGCACTGAGGTATGCCTCTCCCCCAGCAAAAGATTCTGGGGCTGTTTTGACTGATAGAAATCAGTGGGTGATGTGTCTTGTTGGTCATCATCAAATTCAATGCTAGTGTAATACTGTTTGGCATACTGATATTTTTTATCAAGCATAATCAGAAGTATACAAGGATTTTTCTTAAGCATTATGAATGGCAAGGTGTACCAATGATCACATCAGGAGTAAAAAAAAAAAACATGATTTAACATGATTACCTCATCTCTGTACCCCAGTGAATTTTAAACACAGATTCAACCAGAAATACCACAGAGGTTATCCAATGCCTCGCTAAGGAGTGCACCTATTGGTGGAGGGGTAAAACATTTAAAAAGCAGACATTGAATATAATTTTGAGCATGGTGAAGTTATTAATTACACTTTGGATGGTGTATCAATACACCCAGTCACTACAAAGGTACAGGCGTCCTTCCTAACGTTGCCAGAGTGGAAGGAAACCGCTCAGAGATTTCACTGAGGCCAATGTTGACTTTAACTTAAAACAGTTACAGTTTAATGCTGTGAAAGGAGATCAACAACATTGTAGTTATTCCACAGTACTAACTTAATTGACAGTGACAAGAAAGCTTGTACAGAATAATAATATTCCAAAACATGCATCCTCTTTGCAACAAGGCACTAAAGTAAATCAACTTTTTGTCCTGAATACAAAGTGTTATGTTTGGGGCAAATCCAATACAACATATTACTGAGTACTACTCTTCATATTTTCAAGCATAGTGAAGGCTGTATCATGTTATGGGTATACTTAGAATTGTCAAGAACTGGGGAGTTTCAGTCTGCTTTCCAACAGAAACTGGGAGATGAATTCACCTTTCAGCAGGACAATAACCTAAACCACAAGGCCAAATCGACACTTGCTTACCAAGAAGACAGTGAATGTTCCTGAGTGACCGAGTTACAGTTTTGACTTAAATCTATGGCATGACCTGAAAATAATTCGAAATGATCAACAATACATTTTACAGCTTAAAGAATTTTGAAAACAGTAATTCGCAAATATTGCACAGTCCAGGTGTGGAAAGCTCTACACTGAAAGACTCTCAGCTGTAATCGCTGCCAAAGGTGTTTCTACAAAGTATTGACTCAGGGGTGTGAATAGTTATGTAAATGAGATATTTCTGTAATTCATTTTCAATAAATTAGCAAAAAATGTCAAACATGTTTTCACTTTGTCATTATGGGGTATTGTGATGTCATTATGGGGTATTGTGATGTCATTATGGGGTATTGCGTGTAGATGGGTAAGAAATAACAAACAATGGAATCCATTCTGAATTCAGGCTGTAACACAACACAAGGTGCAATCAGCCATTTTATTCCTTTCTTTTGACACAGTTTATTGTCCCGTTCGTAGTGCTGAGCGTAACTGAAATGTCTAATTGATAAAATAACTAATTGATAAACAGCGGTTCAATTATTTGAATTCCATTTACTTCATTTCCCACCCCAACCCCTCTGCGCACAATGCGCCGTTTGTTCCTTTCTCTCTGGGATATATTGTCCAACTTATCATGCTTAAGAGCAGAAAACATGGTAATTAACTACAATGACCAGAATCCATTGCACCTACAGCTGTCACATGTCTCATTGGTTTTTGCCAGGCAAGCCTGTGGGCATAGCGCGGGAAGTGGGGGGGGGGGCAGTGTGATAGTAATGGGCAGTCACTACCATCAATTGTTTTATTCTGTGTCGTTGCAGGATTGAACCCAGATAATGCATTTTTATCAACAACAACAAAAAAGTATCTAAACCGACATACCAAACCTTTTACTAACCGAAACCGACCTTAAAAAGTACAAATCGCTCAGCGCTGTCCGTCCGTTATTCAGCACTTCTACCAGACATTTTTTGGGTGTGTCAGCTCGTGCTATTCACTAGACCTTCCGTATGCCTACCAACTGTCACTTACTAGAGGTATTTCATAGAAACAACAAGCGTCGAACAGCAATGAAGCAAATGGTAGCATCTTATTTTTTCCCCACCCTTTGTTGACCTCAAGGTGCCCTTGAAAAAATAAGGTGGTGTAAGACCTATCTGTTATAACAGTAGGCACATAGCCACTGAAAAGGTGCAATGTGGAATTAATGCTGCCAAGTATTTAGTACTGCTTCCTAAGAAACACACTTAGGACTTAAGTGAGGAGATATAACTCCAAATGACCTGTAATGAATACCTAATGAAGTACCTCCTTTTTAACCATTCCACAATGTGCTTTGCCTTCGCGTCAGCAGCGAGGTAATTGCAATTGTGAATGTGAAGTAAATACTATTTAATATGGAATGAGTATTGAGTAGAGCATTCGGGATGCCATAACCTCCAGATTATCCATTATCTGCTTATTACCGATTTAATTGGACCTAATTGTAGTCAAGTTCCATTCATTATGTGGAAGGAAGCCATCTCGCAGATCACACGGTGACCCAAAGAGTGGCAAAATTTTTTACACTTGGAGGGTTTTCATCACGCTTGAAGATGTCTTGGAATCATTTGTCAACAGGAAAATAGGAGCTGGACAAGTGCCATCAGTCGCATCCATCATATTAAAACGGTAAGTCTGCGAAATAATTAACCTGGTGAGCGGGAAATAAATGAAGGAAATAAAGGACGTTTATTTTATTTATTTATATACCTTATATACAATTAACACATTCAATATCAGAACACATAAAGGGTATTTGTGCATAATCATGAAAATGTAAGCAATGGAAATCTCTTTGCCAGTGGGAATGAAATAACAAGAGATATCTCAATGGTTGAAGATCTGCTTGTCTCTGTTACCCAACTCCCCTTTTCTCCCTGTCTCCAGTATCACGCTATATACTCCATGATGCATTGGAAATCATTGGCAGCCTGTTTAGCAATTATTTCCCAAACGGTGATTAGAGTTTGTGCTTCGTCCAAGGCTTTTCCCTTTCCTCCGAGGCTTTCATTGGCACTGGCAGCGCACCACATCAGAGAGCAGTAGGTCTGGCTAGGCCCCCTATCCTCTCACTTCCTGTGGTCATAGGAAGCTCCATTTGAAGGATTAAACCCACTTCTTCCTTATCTGAGGCACAGAGCTCCTCACTCGACCAGCTGGTCCTTAAAGATGAAATCTGGACCATGCTGCCCCTAACCGCCAGATCGACTCTTTATTATGCCACTCCATTGCTCTCACTGTTGTGGTTCTCATATTTAAAAAAAAAATGAACTCGATACTATTTACCTCCTCTTATCTCCCTGCCCAAAACAGAGCTAAAAATACACAGTGTCCCAACTCCCAAGTACTGACCGGAGATTTTGGAAATTAACAGTTGCCTCGGTGACAGCATGTGGGATTCAAGTAAAAGAAAAAGACAGTTTTCTTCAGACTATGTTGGTTTAAATCACCATCGTTAGTTCTTGAGGCGTTGTCCGGGCAAGGAAATACATACATTCCAATTCTTTTTTTTGCATTTCGATTATAATAAGGCATCATTAAACAACTTAATTTAGAAACCATTATTCATTTTGCGTGGCTCTGTTTTTTAACCTGATCATTAAAACAGCATGGTAATATAAAGTACAATTAGGGTTGTTTAATTGATTTTGCAAACCATTAATGCAAATGAATGCCTTTACGAACAACAGTGAAAATAAACTGTATAAATGGGTATCCTGCTGTTTCTTTAGAGCTCAGGCTTGTTATCTTCCTACACCTGTATAACTGTTACAAACACTTATTCCACGTTTTAGTCATTAGATTTGATGTTGTTTAGAAACATGGCCTTTTAATAATATGGACATTTTTTGAAGTCTTCACAGTGAAAACAATGTCGGAAACATGTCTTCCTTTCCAGAGGCTAATTGTGGAAATACGGACAGATTTGAGTCTTTTTCATGTTAGCCAAAGTGACTCTGGCCATAACATACACTGAACACTAGACACCTTAACTTGTTTTGGCCAGTGGTCTATTAACAGCCAACGTGTTTCCAGTTGTGCACACTAAGTAAAAAAAACTTAGACAAGTTGTTTCACTTTAGCCAATTATGTAGATTTGGGAAATGTGAGGTCTGCCTCTGCTTGTCTTTGAGTTGATGGTTAATCACAGGATAACATGACATGTGATGTGACATATTACTGTAGCTACCGAAAAGAAAAGTCATACCAAATCCACAGTCCATTGTTAAGCAACTATTCAATAAGCGAGAATATGGTTTCCTTACTTATCTAATACATGAAACATCACCACATTTCTATAACCCATTATAGTTCCAAATGTTTGTTATTGGAACAGGTTTTGTATCCTGTGTGTAAAGCAAGGACAAGGCTGTGAGGGGCTTGTGTCGTTTTCCTCCCAATCGGTTAATTCTTGACATACCCACTTGCGAATCAAGAAATCCAATGGAGGTCATGTCCACACAATGTATTAGAACGTCATCACAGATACAAACACATATCAGACAGGATGCTTGCTTCATATCCTTCTTCTTTTGTAGCTCACATGTTGTTAGAGGAAAATGCCCTTTTAGGCAGACTGAAACATCTTAAGGCGATTAGGTACAACTACAGACATATACGGCTTTAAGGAGCTTTCTGTGCCATTTTTACAAGGCAACAAAGAGCAGTTTTACCAACTGTTGATAAGTTAATTGCTTCGTCCAACAGTAAGCTAGCTAGCTAACGTTATTTACAGTCAGTTAGCAACACTCCTACACTCACTTTTTGCTGGGCTACTGTAACGCTGTAGTACCCAATGGTGTTGCGGAGGTGCTTCCCAAGACGCCCTCTTCACAGAGGCATGTTTGGTGTCGCAGAGTTCTAGAAGTGCAGTGTGTCGTTGCTGGAAAAAAAACACAAAAAAAAAAAAACACATTGAAGCTATAGAATGCTACACAGTACATTGACTGACAGATGCACAGGGAATGATCCATACCCTTTGTGGTTTCTGTATATCATACTGCATAGTGTAGCTCATAAATCACTTGTTAATGTCCCCCTTTTGTAGATAATTACTATGGATTGGTGGAGGTGGTGGTGATTACAGAATAAATACTAAGCGCATTTGTCATTGTTATCATTTTGGGTTGGAGGGTATTCCCTTTGAAACGATCAGCCAGGGGACCGCTTTAGGGGCTATTTGGAGCCGAAATGAAAGTCAGGCATTAGAATACCAGAACATAATTTTCAGAACATCTGCAGAGTCATTGTGACATCATCAGACATGGACAACAAAGGTTAAACGATGTTGCGAAATCCTCGAAAAAAATGTCCGGAGTAGTAAATTAACTAAATAGGGAATTACTACTGTACTAGGTCACCTTCTACACCTCTCCCTTCTATACCTTCTTTCATGTCTCCAATTGTATGCTGAAGAGAAAGAAAACAAACAGAGAATCTTATGAAGGGAGCAATGTACAGAGTTAAACAATAGTCCAGTGGTAATAAATGCATGATTCATCGGTGTTGTATCAAAAAAGGAAATGGTTTAATGTCCGTTGCTTAAATATATATATATATATAAATATATTTTATCTAATTTCATGAAGGTTGTTACATTTAATATAATTTGTACTTCCGCATATTGTATACTTTTCCTATATTCCTAATCTGTGGAGATATCAGACAGCGATGCATAGATCTTCTTTGACAGGGCATTTTAAGCCAAACGCCCTTTTCGTTCTTGTATCAAAAACAAAAATGCAATCTTAACCATTACAGCACTTTTCCTTGGCTGCCTTTCCAACTGCCCCGAGTCATCGTAACAAAAAAAAAGTTGGACAAAATCCAATTCGATACAAATTACATTTTCCAGAGAAGTTGGAGACATCCGAACCTTTTCGCAAGAATAAGCTGACACTGATTTTATTTGTCTAAGTAGATAAATCATCTATATTGAACTTGTCTCTCACGGCATGTCGCTGCTTAGACCTGATTTAATTTGCCTCTTCTGTAGGAAGTACTGATGCTTAAACATAGGACCTGTGAAGGTTACACCATTCCTGCATTTGAATCAGTTTGATGCCCCTTCTCTCTTTTCATTCCCTCCAGCACCAGGAAAAAAAACATGCTTTTCTTCCCCAACTTCACCCCCACCCCCCTCCCACCTGTATTCTGACACGCCGTTGACTTTGTATTTGCGTTGTATTGTTTACAACGTCTTTGTCGCAGAGCACTTAAGAAATGGCTCGGGCTTTAGACTGCTGAAAAGCAAGTCCAGGGCACCTGTGGCCTTTAGATGGAAAAATAGGACGATTCACTTGACCCTTAAAGGGGGACAGGGATCAAAGCTCTTGGGTGGGGAGATGTTTTTTTTTTCAGCCAACCGAGAGTATATTTGCCCCATGGCAACACTGTGCGCATCCTAAATGACACCCTATTTTCTATAAAGGGAATAGTATGCCATTTGTTACACAGCCACTGTTGGCTGTTGGTAGGAAGGGTCGTGCTGAGAGAAAATGAGGAAATTCAAACACATATTCATTCCAACAAATGCACAATAAATGGGGATTCACAGTCATCTGAAGTGGTATCAATTGCACTGGAGTTCCAGGTATCACTTATCGTATACTTTGAGGGTATAGTTGACAAGAGGACAGAGCCAGACATCTAAAACTGTAATGAAAGGCAAACAATTTGAGCCCCAGAATGAATACAAAAAGCTATACTTTCCGGCACTATTCTGGCAAATTGCTTTTGTGCGTCGGGGTGTTTTTAAAAAAAAATAATAATGCAATCTGTTAAAAGCTCTCAGTAAACGCTGTGATTGTACAGCGTAGGAAGCTGGAGGCACATTGAGTGCATTCATAGGAAAGTGGGTTATAACTTATGCACCATTAAAATACGACCACTTTGTGTGTTTTTTTTCTTCTTCCACTTTGATACTCAAGGTTCAACAAGTTCACTACGTGTTCGATAGGAATCAGGAAAACGCCACTCATCTAGATGGATTTGAAGATCTTTTGGCTCAAATGCTTTTGAATAAAAATTACTCTGGCCTGGCCTGATATTCCTCTCTTATTAGGAACATGTAATGGCAGCATCATGACGATCAATATAATATTACATTTTGTTTATCGTTGGACCTGCCGATTTAAACTTCTGTGCCAGAGAACCTTTTTTTGATACCTATACATGCTACAGTTTATTTTTGTAATAAATGGAGGTGCCGTTGCGTCCTCTCTCCTCCCCATCTCCAGCCCTCGCTTGTAATTACGAGTCGCCAAACGTGTCTGTCATCATGGCTGGGAGGCCTATAGCTATCACCTTGATCACCCCCCCTGTCCCTCCCACCGCCATGACACCCCTCCCTTTCCTCCTTATTGGCCAAACAGAGCGTCTCTGCCCATAGGCTGACAGAATGATTGATCAGTTTTATCGTGTTGGCTTGTTGATCCATACCCCCAGTGTATATTGGCATTTGTCACTCAAACGCGCTGCGCCACCGAGTCTCGTAACTGCTGATTAGTCAAATGGCCCCCGGCTGGGGAAAAAATCATGTTTAACATCGGGGTCTTTCCTCCCGTGGAGGGCAGCGCTTGATGGAATGGCACAAAGGTGAGCGTGGCAGGAAGATTGGAGAGGAGCGGAGGCCCCCCCCCCTGAGACACGGCAAGGAGGAAAGATCGATGCTAACGTTAGCACGGGTTAACCTCGCCATCCTTGTGGCTGGCCGTGTTGCGACGGCCAAGGGAGAGGTGGGGAGGATGTTTGACTTTGGGCCACTGTTTAATTGTCTCTTCATTTATTTGTTTATTGCTTATTGAATCACAACGGACGTTGTTTACAGAGGGAGGAGAGGAAAGGGCGAGATGGGTGTTCAACCTCTGAGAGCAATCACTTGACATAGTTTTGCATTCTCTATAAAAGGTCCTTTTCTCTCTCTCTCTCTCAACTTTTATTCAAGTTGACCTATGCTCCCTCGCCCAACTTGCAAACTGTTTTGAGCGACATACCTTTTTATTGTAGTGATTTTCTTAGTTTGTCAGTTAAAACAGACATGTGTTTTTTATGAAGAGACCCACATCCTCTGGTTAGTATCAGAAATTAGGCCCGTAAAAATCAAGGCCAAATTTTGTAGGGCAAACTCAGAAATGAACCTCTAATCATTATAGAATCACTGTTATATTATATAGTAAATATAAATGTTGTTCAATGCACAACTCCCAGTTGCTGTATCTAAAAAAAAAAACTTATAGTATCAGAAGCTTCTAGCAGGTTCTGTAAATCACCTTCAGGGAAGTTTGGATGTACTGTTTTTCATTTTGATACAATAAAATATTTAGGGCAGGCTGAAGTCTAAGGGACTTGTTTGACCTTCAAGGGAGAAAGATTACCCTGTTATTACAGTATTTATATGGTTGTCCCCTCCCGCGCAGGCAAGGGTATAAAAATATTTAATTACTCATTTAACTGGCATGAATATGACCCTGTAGCCGACAGGTGAAGGAATGGAGAACACGTGAGCGGTTTCAACAACACAGATGAGGCTACCTTTACTGAGACAGAAAACAAGACCCAATATGGTATGCATGTGCATAAACATTTCGTATTCAACGTGTGTGACAACAGCACAGCTCTGTTAATGTAATTGTGTTGCGTAACCACATATTAGTACGATGTAACTACACAGGTATAAGAGCAACATAGTTTGACCATATTAACCATAGTTTCAATCTAACCACGAGATGGAACATTCAATGACTGAAGATTGACTTAACCAGTGCATTTTACGAGTAAGCATATCCAAATGAGAGAAAATAAGGAAGGTTCGGACTCATTGTTTTCAGGTGACAAAAGATAATCTTTTCATTCCATTTTAGAGGGCAGACCTGTTCACTCGTTTCACAGGAAAAACATTTAGCTCATTTCACAGGACAGAAATGTCACCCATCTGGGCTTTATCGATATCACGACATAATGACAAAACAAAGCACCCATCTGGGCTTTATCGATGTCACGACATAATGACAAAACAAAGCACCCATCTGGGCTTTATCGATGTCACGACATAATGACAAAACAAAGCACCCATCTGGGCTTTATCGATGTCACGACATAATGACAAAACAAAGCACCCATCTGGGCTTCATCGATGTCACGACATAATGACAAAACAAAGCACCCTATTGAGAAGGGAATAGTGTCAGTAGGGTGTGGCCCTCACAGGTGTTGGGAGAGAATATATTATGATACAGTGTCTTTACATGTAAAGTCGACTAATTAAAATATTAGAAGAATCTACCACTCTTTGTAGATTGGCTGAAGCTAATATTTCTGGATATATTTGTATTTTTGTTTTTTTGCTAAAAAATGCATATTGGGTAAAATCTTTGTGTGTATAAGTTGCTCACAGAACAGGAGTACGTATCAGCCTCTCTGAAAGGTGAAGGCGCGGGTAGGGTAGCGGTCCCAGTAACCTTTTGACAATAATGCATTTTAAGGGGTTTAGAAAGCAGTTTTCAATCTGCAGATAAAAGCAACTTGTTCACTGACAAGCACGTTCTCTTTCGAGCTGGGAGAATATGTTTCATCCATGAAGATATGGATTCCTAAAAGAAGATTATCCCAGATGAAAGAATAGAAATTGGCCAGATTTGGTCCAATATTGATTATTCCTCTTTTAAGTCAACCCGAGAGGGAATTTAGTAGTGGATTATGGAGTCTTGGTGTAGCAATGAACCTTTCATAGAGGACTGTTTTCCTCAGTTATTAACACTCAAAACCTCCTTTTGAAGTAGAATCGGCTACCAAGCTCTTGCAAATGCCTTATTAGCAGTGTGTCAAGACTATTTTAATGTGCAGTAATGGTATATTTAGTTCCAGTTTAATATGGTGAACTGAAGAACAGTACAAGCAAAGATGTTTTTTTTTTTTTTTACATACATATCTATGTCTTAGACATTAGAGGGTGAGTAGACAACGTGGGGCTAATGTTATATTGTCTTCTTATTATTGTGGACATATTCATATAAATACACAGTAACAACAAATATTATATTGTTACTCACATTGTACTGAAGGTTAGTGTAATGGCAAGGATTAGTGTCACTGCTGTAAGTACATTGTATTAATGAGAAATAACAGTTAGTCTGTACTTACAGTAATACCACTGTAAATGTAAAGTGTTACAAAATTGTCTACTAATGTCTCCTCTCAGGCTTTAGAACAATGGAGGAATCATATATTCCTCAACAGGCATTGATTAATCATTCATTGAGCAGTTAATATGGGAGTGAAAAGGGACATTTGGTTAATAATATGGAACTTGGGAGTGTAAAGAGACATCTGGTTAGTAATATGGAAGTGTAAAGAGACATCTGGCTAGTAATATGGAAGTGTAAAGAGACATCTGGCTAGTAATATGGAAGTGTAAAGAGACATCTGGTTAGTAATATGGAAGTGTAAAGGGACATCTGGTTAGTAATATGGAAGTGTAAAGAGACATCTGGTTAGTAATATGGAAGTGTAAAGAGACATCTGGCTAGTAATATGGAAGTGTAAAGAGACATCTGGTTAGTAATATGGAAGTGTAAAGAGACATCTGGCTAGTAATATGGAAGTGTAAAGAGACATCTGGTTAGTAATATGGAAGTGAAAAGAGACATCTGGCTAGTAATATGGAAGTGTAAAGAGACATCTGGTTAGTAATATGGAAGTGTAAAGAGACATCTGGCTAGTAATATGGAAGTGTAAAGAGACATCTGGTTAGTAATATGGAAGTGTAAAGAGACATCTGGCTAGTAATATGGAAGTGTAAAGAGACATCTGGTTAGTAATATGGAAGTGTAAAGAGACATCTGGTTAGTAATATGGAAGTGTAAAGAGACATCTGGCTAGTAATATGGAAGTGTAAAGGGACATCTGGTTAGTAATATGGAAGTGTAAAGAGACATCTGGCTAGTAATATGGAAGTGTAAAGAGACATCTGGTTAGTAATATGGAAGTGTAAAGAGACATCTGGCTAGTAATATGGAAGTGTAAAGAGACATCTGGTTAGTAATATGGAAGTGTAAAGAGACATCTGGTTAGTAATATGGAAGTGTAAAGAGACATCTGGCTAGTAATATGGAAGTGTAAAGGGACATCTGGTTAGTAATATGGAAGTGTAAAGAGACATCTGGCTAGTAATATGGAAGTGTAAAGAGACATCTGGCTAGTAATATGGAAGTGTAAAGAGACATCTGGCTAGTAATATGGAAGTGTAAAGAGACATCTGGTTAGTAATATGGAAGTGTAAAGGGACATCTGGTTAGTAATATGGAAGTGTAAAGAGACATCTGGTTAGTAATATGGAAGTGTAAAGAGACATCTGGCTAGTAATATGGAAGTGTAAAGAGACATCTGGCTAGTAATATGGAAGTGTAAAGGGACATCTGGTTAGTAATATGGAAGTGTAAAGAGACATCTGTGAATAATATGGAACTTGGGAGTGTAAAGGGACATCTGGTGAATGATATGGAACTTGGGAGTGAAAAGAGACATCTGGTTAGCAATATGGAAGTGTAAAGAGACATCTGGCTAGTAATATGGAAGTGTAAAGAGACATCTGGCTAGTAATATGGAAGTGTAAAGGGACATCTGGTTAGTAATATGGAAGTGTAAAGAGACATCTGTGAATAATATGGAACTTGGGAGTGAAAAGGGACATCTGGTGAATAATATGGAACTTGGGAGTGTAAAGTGACATCTGGTGAATAATATGGAACTTGGGAGTGAAAAGGGACATCTGGTTAATAATATGGGAGTGAAAAGGGACATCTTGTGAATAATATGGAACTTGGGAGTGTAAAGGGACATCTGGTTAATAATATGGGAGTGTAAAGGGACATCTGGTGAATAATATGGAACTTGGGAGTGTAAAGGGACATCTGGTGAATAATATGGAACGTGGGAGTGTAAAGTGACATCTGGTGAATAATATGGAACTTGGGAGTGTAAAGGGACCTCTGGTGAATAATATGGAACGTGGGAGTGTAAAGTGACATCTGGTGAATAATATGGAACTTGGGAGTGAAAAGGGACATCTGGTGAATAATATGGGAGTGTAAAGTGTCACGGCCCCTCCTCTGCATTGCAGGGGCGGTTCCTCCTGCAGGCAGAGGAGGGTCGTTAGTGAGGTATTTAAACTGCTTCACTAATCACTTTTCTCTCTCTCTCTGCTCCTCCAGGTATGATCCTGTTTTGTTTGTTCCTTTGTAGTTTTACGTATTTTCCACTCAGTCATGTTCACACACACAGATTCACGCATCCCTGCATCCTTGCACTTTACATACACCTTACATTATGACATTTTCACACCTCATTCCTTTTTCTTTGTTTAAAGTTAATAGTTTTTAGTTTATAATAAAGAACCTTTTTGATTGGCCTATACCTGTTGTTCGTGTCCCCTCATTTTTGCCACAGGCTATGAGCCGGCCTGTGACAAAAGGGACATCTGGTGAATAATATGGAACTTGGGAGTGAAAAGGGACATCTGGTGAATAATATGGAACTTGGGAGTGTAAAGGGACATCTGGTGAATAATATGGAACTTGGGAGTGAAAAGGGACATCTGGTGAATAATATGGAACTTGGGAGTGAAAAGGGACATCTGGTGAATAATATGGAACTTGGGAGTGAAAAGGGACATCTGGTTAATAATATGGGAGTGAAAAGGGACAGCTGGTTAATAATATGGAAGTGAAACGGGACAGCTGGTTAATAATATGGAAGTGAAACGGGACAGCTGGTTAATAATATGGAAGTGTAAAGGGACAGCTGGTTAATAATATGGAAGTGTAAAGGGACAGCTGGTTAATAATATGGAAGTGAAAAGGGACAGCTGGTTAATAATATGGAAGTGAAAAGGGACAGCTGGTTAATAATATATGGGTAATTTGAGTCAGGGAGTCAGGCCACTGACTAGGCTTCAGGATTTATTCTGATTAAAGAATGCGTAAAAAAGGCCCATTTACAACCCGAACAGGACGGCAAGTAATTAAGTGCCTCTGCCTTTAAACAAAGGGAGAAAAAAGTTACGTGGGAGAACATCGTTAAGTTGGTGAAGACCACGGAATGTTCATTTTCAATACAGTCTTCATTTGTTGGGACGTTGCCAAGGAGGAAGTAGCCTTAAGTGGTTGAAAGGAACAGGAAATGTAATGTTTTGTCCATGACCATGCTCGGAATTCTATGAAGTGTCAGTTGGATTTGGGATTAACATACACGCAAGTATAGTAGCATAGCTACATGCTAGAGTTTCTCGTCTTTATATCAACCAGCATGGAGAAGGTTTAGCCTTGCTTTACTAGTTTGTGAGCCTAATTTGGAAACTCAACAAAAGATAAAACATGCTAACCAACTCAAACTGTATAACTTCTGGCAAAGCCCCACACATTCTTTGTCCAGCATGTAACCTCCCTACCTGAAGCCAGAATGGTACAGTCCAGTCACCGTCATGCTAGAATCATGAGCCTCTCCTTCATGCGGTAATCAGGTTCCACTTTATTGTACCAGACCGCAAATACATCAACATATCGACTACATTAGTGTCACTCCGATTTTCACCCTGTGACAGCATGATGGATTAGGTTCTCGTGACCGTAGTCAGCCACCTCTTTAATTGGTTTGTCTAAATGTTTTATGAAATCAAATTCAATCAGTATTCCAAACTGCTGATTCATCCTAAAAAAGCAGCAGACATTTAGATTTATAGCAGCAGCCAGTCGGGGGAAGGGGCGCAGGGTGATATGTGCCCGAGTGCCAACAGCTCAAGGTTAAATGGCCCTAGCAGTGTGTTCTTTATGTCTGGGAAACCAACGCCCACCGTTGGCGTATCATAATGTGCAGTATGTGCTCTACGGTATAAAGTCCTGTGGTGCTGTGCAAAACTGTCTCTACTGTAAATCCACCACGGTAGTTCAGATGTGTGCTCTTCTCTGTCCTGGTGGAACAAGCTTCCTCCTAACGTCAGGACAGCTGGGTCCTTGCCCGTCTTTCTCTTCACTGTTCTGGTGGAACCAGCTTCCTCCTAACGTCAGGACAGCTGGGTCCTTGCCCGTCTTTCTCTTCACTGTTCTGGTACCCCAATGGTGAAACAAGCTTCCCTCTGATGTCAGGACAGCTGCCGGTCTTCCGAAAACATCTGAAAGGCCACCTCTTCAAAAAGTATATTTTAAAACTATAATAATAATAACACCCTTGCCCTGTTTGCACTAACACTTGCACTTGTCTTGTCTTGTCTTGTCTTGTCTTGCCAGCACTGACTCTACTGATAGCTACTATTATCAAGGAAAATGTACTGACTATGACTGTGATATGTGGATGTCTCACCTAGCTATCTGGAGATGAATGTACTGACTATGACTGTGATATGTGGTTGTCCCACCTAGCTATCTGAAGATGAATGTACTGACTATGACTGTGATATGTGGTTGTCTCACCTAGCTATCTGGAGATGAATGTACTGACTATGACTGTGATATGTGGTTGTCTCACCTAGCTATCTGGAGATGAATGTACTGACTATGACTGTGATATGTGGTTGTCCCACCTAGCTATCTGAAGATGAATGTACTGACCACGACTGTGATATGTGGTTGTCTCACCTAGCTATCTGAAGATGAATTTACTTACCACGACTGTGATATGTGGATGTCTCACCTAGCTATCTGGAGATGAATGTACTGACTATGACTGTGATATGTGGTTGTCCCACCTAGCTATCTGAAGATGGATGTACTGACTATGACTGTGATATGTGGTTGTCCCACCTAGCTATCTGGAGATGAATGTACTGATTATGACTGTGATATGTGGTTGTCCCACCTAGCTATCTGAAGATGAATGTACTGACCACGACTGTGATATGTGGTTGTCTCACCTAGCTATCTGAAGATGAATGTACTGACTGTGACTGTGATATGTGGTTGTCTCACCTAGCTATCTGGAGATGAATGTACTGACTATGACTGTGATATGTGGTTGTCTCACCTAGCTATCTGAAGATGAATGTACTGACCACGACTGTGATATGTGGTTGTCTCACCTAGCTATCTGAAGATGAATGTACTGACTGTGACTGTGATATGTGGTTGTCTCACCTAGCTATCTGAAGATGAATATACTGACTGTGACTGTGATATGTGGTTGTCTCACCTAGCTATCTGGAGATGAATGTACTGACTATGACTGTGATATGTGGTTGTCTCACCTAGCTATCTGGAGATGAATGTACTGACTATGACTGTGATATGTGGTTGTCCCACCTAGCTATCTGGAGATGAATGTACTGACTATGACTGTGATATGTGGTTGTCCCACCTAGCTATCTGAAGATGAATTTACTGACCACGACTGTGATATGTGGTTGTCTCACCTAGCTATCTGGAGATGAATGTACTGACTATGACTGTGATATGTGGTTGTCTCACCTAGCTATCTGAAGATGAATGTACTGACTATGACTGTGATATGTGGTTGTCCCACCTAGCTATCTGAAGATGAATGTACTGACTATGACTGTGATATGTGGTTGTCTCACCTAGCTATCTGAAGATGAATGTTCTGACTATGACTATGATATGTGGTTGTCCCACCTAGCTATTTGAAGATGAATGTACTGACTATGACTGTGATATGTGGTTGTCTCACCTAGCTATCTGGAGATGAATGTACTGACTATGACTGTGATATGTGGTTGTCCCACCTAGCTATCTGAAGATGAATGTACTGACCACAACTGTGATATGTGGTTGTCTCACCTAGCTATCTGAAGATGAATTTACTTACCACGACTGTGATATGTGGTTGTCTCACCTAGCTATCTGGAGATGAATGTACTGACTATGACTGTGATATGTGGTTGTCCCACCTAGCTATCTGAAGATGAATGTACTGACTATGACTGTGATATGTGGTTGTCTCACCTAGCTATCTGGAGATGAATGTACTGACCACGACTGTGATATGTGGTTGTCTCACCTAGCTATCTGGAGATGAATGTACTGACTATGACTGTGATATGTGGTTGTCTCACCTAGCTATCTGGAGATGAATGTACTGACTATGACTGTGATATGTGGTTGTCTCACCTAGCTATCTGAAGATGAATGTACTGACTATGACTGTGATATGTGGTTGTCCCACCTAGCTATCTGAAGATGAATGTACTGACTATGACTGTGATATGTGGTTGTCTCACCTAGCTATCTGAAGATGAATGTTCTGACTATGACTGTGATATGTGGTTGTCCCACCTAGCTATTTGAAGATGAATATACTGACTATGACTGTGATATGTGGTTGTCTCACCTAGCTATCTGGAGATGAATGTACTGACTATGACTGTGATATGTGGTTGTCCCACCTAGCTATCTGAAGATGAATGTACTGACCACGACTGTGATATGTGGTTGTCTCACCTAGCTATCTGAAGATGAATTTACTTACCACGACTGTGATATGTGGATGTCTCACCTAGCTATCTGGAGATGAATGTACTGACTATGACTGTGATATGTGGTTGTCCCACCTAGCTATCTGAAGATGGATGTACTGACTATGACTGTGATATGTGGTTGTCCCACCTAGCTATCTGAAGATGGATGTACTGACTATGACTGTGATATGTGGTTGTCCCACCTAGCTATCTGAAGATGAATGTACTGACTATGACTGTGATATGTGGTTGTCCCACCTAGCTATCTGAAGATGAATGTACTGACTATGACTGTGATATGTGGTTGTCCCACCTAGCTATCTGGAAGATGAATGTACTGACTGTGACTGTGATATGTGGTTGTCCCACCTAGCTATCTGGAGATGAATGTACTGACTATGACTGTGATATGTGGTTGTCCCACCTAGCTATCTGGAGATGAATGTACTGACTGTGACTGTGATATGTGGTTGTCCCACCTAGCTATCTGGAGATGAATGTACTGACCATGACTGTGATATGTGGTTGTCCCACCTAGCTATCTGGAGATGGATTCAGTAACAATAAGTCGTTCTGGATAGGAGCATCTGCTGAAATACTAAAATGTAAAATGTCATTGTAGTGCAGTCTCAATTTAACTTATGTAGTTCACAAAATCATTAACTTAGCACAGAAGTGAAAGGAGTACATATTTTAGTGCAGCAACTTTAACATAATTTAGTAGTTCAATTGGACATTTACATTAGTTTGTAAATCACTTGCAAATCAAGTTACATTTGTTTTGGTCACAGCTGCAGACTGTAGACTGTAAATGGAAGAGGGGAGTTTGCTTGAATGCTTAGCTTGAGTTTGCCAATGTATTTCAACAACAGTCACAACAATTATAGTCATATTTAACAGAACCTGCAGGCAATTAAACCAACATCTGACTTCCTAGATGGGAAAGACTACACTAGTCACAAGTGTTGAGATGCTATTCTTACATGTTGGAAAGATATGTACTGAAAGGCACATTTTTGTTCTGACGTGATTTTCACTGTGAATCTCTAATTATGCTTTAATGGGCTCTGTAATTGCAGATAAATTGTTTATATTGAATAAGCATCGATGTTTTTATTCAAATTAGATTGAACTCTAATTAAAAGCTAATTGCACATAAATCAGTGAGGCGTCTGTATTGGAAACAAACAAAAGTAGCCGCCTGCTTACGACGCCTAGCTACATCAACACAGTATGTATTGCATTAGGGAAATATGAGTGGCCCGTCGTGTGAACAAATTGTTTGTATGCACAAATGTCTCATAGTATCTATGTATTGATATTTACACGTACGCGTGCATTTTTGTCTGGGTAGAATATAAGCAAAGCTAAAACGCAAGCAGTTTCCTTGCCTGTGAAACACAGAGCCGTGTTGCTGGTCTATTATATGATTCCTTCAAAGTTATCTGTCAGGCCTAGGGAGCAGACTATTTTTTTTCTGCCATTTGACTGTCCACCCCCTCCCCCCACACCCCACCCCTCCCACCCCACCCCACCGCCATAGTGCAGCACTTCTGCTGCAGCACGATCAATCTGAGTCTTTTGACACCTTGCGTAACAGTATCTAGTGATCTGTGATGGGGGTAATGTTTCCTGTCAGAAAATGGTTTGAGTAGAGAGAGGAGAGAAAGCGAGAGAGAGAGAGAGAGAGAGAGAGAGAGAGAGAGAGAGAGAGAGAGAGAGAGAGAGAGGAGAAAGCGAAGAGAGAGAGAGAGAGAGAGAGAGAGAGAGAGAGAGAGGGGAGGACAAAGTGAGTTCGGGAAAGCAAAAACATAGAGGAAGGGCCAACCTTTAGGAGATATCAATCACCCAACCTTCAAGTTTTCCCGAAAGTCAAAAACAGGACACATTTTTTTTCACTCTCCCAGCACGCTATGCATTTTCTTAACGAAACGGTCGCGAGCGAGCCACCGATCTGCCAATCACTGGGGAGAAGCTTTGCTTCTGTCTGGCGTGCGTACACAACAGCAAATCAACATGATTTGGCATGTTGTTAGTCCTGAAAGACTTAATCATACTGATCCTCCTGAAACATGGGCAGAAGGACAAAAAGCAAGACAGAAAAAGGCCATGCCAATTCAGATTCTAACCGCTTCTTTGCAAAGAAAAATCACGTTGGTGTGCTATGTGCCATCCTTTGCAAAAGCAGTCGGAACAACCATAATTCTGTGCATGCCATCTCCGTCACTCTGAACTGACAAAGCTGAAAAGGATATCTCTACCTCACTGAACTGAATGTCCTTGCATTGTGTCAGTGAGACTATGGTTCTCTGCTTCAATAAGCATTCCTAATTCCATTTTCCCATCGATCCTCAACGTCAAGTTTGACTTAAAGCACTGAAAAACTGTAGAGCACCATCCACCTCGTACAGACCAAAATGAGTAAACAAACCTCCAAAATCCAAAGATTTCTTTACAAACCGTATATCAACAATACGCTAGAGCAAATACACTTGTGATCATGTTATTTCATTATCTGTCGGCCTATGGTCAACTTTACAGGAAGTTTTCCACACACCTATATATTTACATGGTAGTTATTTTCCACACACCTATATATTTACATGGGAGTTATTTTCCACACACCTATATATTTACATGGTAGCTATTTTCCACACACCTATATATTTACATGGTAGTTATTTTCCACACACCTATATATTTACATGGTAGTTATTTTCCACACACCTATATATTTACATGGTAGTTATTTTCCACACACCTATATATTTACATGGTAGTTATTTTCCACACACCTATATATTTACATGGTAGTTATTTTCCACACACCTATATATTTACATGTTAGTTATTTTCCACACACCTATATATTTACATGTTAGTTATTTTCCACACACCTATATATTTACATGGTAGTTATTTTCCACACACCTATATATTTACATGGTAGTTATTTTACAAACACCTATATATTTACATGGTAGTTATTTTCCACACACCTATATATTTACATGGTAGATATTTTCCACACACCTATATATTTACATGGTAGTTATTTTCCACACACCTATATATTTACATGGTAGTTATTTTCCACACACCTATATATTTACATGGTAGTTATTTTCCACACACCTATATATTTACATGGTAGCTATTTTCCACACACCTATATATTTACATGGTAGTTATTTTCCACACACCTATATATTTACATGGTAGTTATTTTACAAACACCTATATATTTACATGGTAGTTATTTTCCACACACCTATATATTTACATGGTAGCTATTTTCCACACACCTATATATTTACATGGTAGTTATTTTCCACACACCTATATATTTACATGGTAGTTATTTTCCACACACCTATATATTTACATGGTAGCTATTTTCCACACACCTATATATTTACATGGTAGTTATTTTCCACACACCTATATATTTACATGGTAGTTATTTTCCACACACCTATATATTTACATGGTAGTTATTTTCCACACACCTATATATTTACATGGAAGTTATTTTCCACACACCTATATATTTACATGGTAGCTATTTTCCACACACCTATATATTTACATGGTAGTTATTTTCCACACACCTATATATTTATATGGTAGTTATTTTCCACACACCTATATATTTACATGGTAGCTATTTTCCACACACCTATATATTTACATGGTAGCTATTTTCCACACACCTATATATTTACATGGTAGTTATTTTCCACACACCTATACATTTACATGGTAGTTACATAGAAAGATACTGTGTAATTATAGTGTATAGTAATTACACTCTGTAGACCAGTTTAAACCTGACGATATTTTGATTTGCATTTGATTTGTACACAAAGTAATTGCTTATGTAACCACCACAGCACCATGTGAATACACAAACACTAGGGACACGGATTGTATAGTGGGACCCCAGAAGGCATTTCTCTCCAGAGTTTGCAAACTATCACCACACATCAGTGTGTGTTTTTGCATTTGTCCTTATTTGTCCTTTCACCGTCGCAACGACGACGCACCACCAACATTACCAGATTGAAGAGATTGGATTGGAAGATGAGAACGCTTTCACCGACTCCTCTCTCTCAGACATGTGCGTTCAAATGGTGCTGTCAAAATGGTGCTGTCAAAATGGTGCTGTCATGGTATAAAATGTAGAGAGATTAAAACAGGGCGTTTCACAGCCATCATCTTGCTTTCCTAATCAAGTAACAGGCAGCCTGTGAAAGCTGCTCCGCTCCCGCCCTGAAATGGGAGTGTGACATTATGTTGACAGTTCAGTCTCTTGGTAACTGTTCCAAGGAAACACAGGCATATGATATCAAGTTAAATCTGCGTGCTAGGAACACAGTCAAGGTGGACTAGTAAAGCCCCACCTTACCTTCCACGTTGACGCTCTTTACGACTGTGTAATTTCACCACTGTCTGACTACAATTGTCCTGACCCAAATGGGGTTAAATGAAATAGGCTTACACTGGGATATTGTTTGGTATACATGTGAGATAGAAAACATATCGTAAAAAGATAAGCAACGTGCTCGACTTCACCTTATATAAACCTAGATCAGGTGCTGACTCCTCTTACATAATCAATAGAAAGAACAAAAATACAAAGAACAAACATATAACACCACTACCACTTGTTGTAAACAGATAACACCACTACTACTTGTTGTAAACATATAACACCACTACTACTTGTTGTAAACATATAACACCACTACTACTTGTTGTAAACAGATAACATCACTACTATTTGTTGTAAACATATAACACCACTACTACTTGTTGTAAACATATAACACCACTACTACTTGTTGTAAACATATAACACCACTACTACTTGTTGTAAACATATAACACCACTACTACTTGTTGTAAACATATAACACCACTAATACTTGTTGTAAACATCTGACACCACTACTACTTGTTGTACACATATGACACCACTACTACTTGTTGTTAACATATAACACCACTACCACTTGTTGTAAACATATGACACAACTACTACTTGTTGTAAACAAAGAACACCACTACCACTTGTTGTAAACATATGCCACCACTATTACTTGTTGTAAACATATGACACCATTACTACTTGTTGTAAACAAATGACACCAATTCTACTTGTTGTAGACAGATAACACCATTACTACTTGTTGTAAACATATAACACAACTACTACTTGTTGTAAACATATAACACCACTACCACTTGTTGTAAACATATGACACCACTACTACTTGTTGTAAACAAAGAACACCACTACCACTTGTTGTAAACATATGCCACCACTATTACTTGTTGTAAACATATGCCACCACTACTACTTGTTGTAAACATATGACACCACTGCTACTTGTTGTAAACATATAACACAACTACTACTTGTTGTAAACATATGACACCACTACTACTTGTTGTAAACAAATGACACCAATTCTACTTGTTGTAGACAGATAACACCATTACTACTTGTTGTAAACATATAACACCACTACCACTTGTTGTAAACATATGACACCACTACTACTTGTTGTAAACAAAGAACACCACTACCACTTGTTGTAAACATATGCCACCACTATTACTTGTTGTAAACATATGACACCACTACTACTTGTTGTAAACATATGACACCACTGCTACTTGTTGTGAACAGATAACACCTCTCTACTACTTGTTGTAAACAGATAATACCACTACTACTTGTCATTGTCGTGACAAGTTAGCAACAGATTTCAACACTTTAGCAAAAATTAAATTAAAACCAATGACATCAATGTCAATGTTTTGGTGATTGGCTCTGTGTGGACAGGTAGGCCTGCGTTCGATTATTATTATTATTATTATTTTTATTTCAATCATATGTCAATTGTTTTATGGAAATCCAATTGATCTTATCAGTGATCCAAATCTCATATGAAACATCATTTTGATGATAAAAAACCTTTCTCTGTACATTTTGTTCTCTCCTTCTCTCCAGGGTGTCTGCATAGTGCTGGCTTTTCACCAGAGTACATCCTAATGCACGTCACGTCTTAAGGGCTCTAACAACTGGTGGGACGGCGCTAATCTGTTCTTGATCATGTCTCCACCGTGAGATTTCCTCAGGATTTCTCACCTGCCGGTTTGAAATGTCAACGTGGGCATTCCAGGGTGGAATTAGTTGGATACAGTGAGGGTAGGGTAGCATAGGACATCAAGAACATGAAGAACATGAAGGATGGAGTTAGTTGGATACAGTGAGGGTAGGGTAGCATAGGACATAAAGAACATGAAGAACATAAAGGATGGAGTTATTTGTCTGGGACACTGGATACTCTGTGGGAAGGGTAGCATAGGCCATGGAGATCATGAAGCATGCCAGTGTTTTCCAATAAAGGACTGTGAAGGACTGATACTGTTCTATAATGCAGGGCTGCTTAAGTCCATAGAGGGTATGGATCCATGATATTAAAATTAAAGTTTTAGCCATGTTTTGAGGCTATACAGTGTTTGTTTACAATTCTGGACTAAAACAAGCTTATATTTGGGATCGTGATGGGGTACGACAGTTGAACTAAGCTCATGGGGATTTATACAGTGCATACAGTGCATTTGGAAAGTATTCAGACCCCTTGACTTTTTCCATATTTTGTTACGTTACGTTACGTTACACATTGATTAAATTGTTTTTCCCCCTCATCAATCTACATACAATGCCCCATAATGACAAAGCAAAATCATGTCTTTAGAAATGTTTGATAATTTCTTAAAAATAAATAACTGAAATATCAGATTTATGTAAGTATTCATACCCTTTACTCAGTACTTTGTTGAAGCACCGTTGGCAGAGATAACAGCATCGAGTCTTCTTGGGTATGACGCTACAAGCTTGGCACTCTTGGATTTGGGGAGTTTCTCTCTGCAGATCCTCTCAAGCTCTGTCAGGTTGGATGGGATCGTTGCTGCACAGCTATTTTCAGGTCTTTCCAGAGATGTTCGATCGGGTTCAAGTCCGGGCTCTGGCTGGGACACAAGGACATTCAGAGACTTGTCCCGAAGTCACTCCTGCATTGTCTTGGCTGTCTGCTTAGGATTGTTGTCCTGTTGGAAGGTGAACCTTCACCCCAGTCTGAGATCCTGAGCAGGTTTCATCAAGGATCTGTACTTTGCTCCGTTCATCTTTGCCTCGATCCCGACTAGTCTTCTAGTCCCTGTCGCTGAAAAACATCCCCATAGCATGATGCTGCCACCACCATGCTTCACCGTAGGGATGGTGCCAGGTTTTCTCCAGACGTGACGCTTGGCATTCAGGCCAAAGAGTTCAATCTTGGTTTCATCAGACCAGAGAATCTTGTTTCTCATGGTCTGCGAGTCCTTTAGGTGCCTTTTGGCAAACTCCAAGTGGGCTGCCATGTGCCTTTTCCTGAGGAGTGGCTTCCGTCTGGCCACTCTACTGTAAAGGCCTGATTGGTGGAGTGCTGCAGAGATGGTTGTCCATTTGGAGGTTCTCCCATCTCCACAGAGGGACTCTAGAGCTCTGTCAGAGTGACCATCGGGTTCTTAGTCACCTCCCTGACCAAGGCCCTTCTCTCCCGATTGCTCAGTTTGGCCGGGCGGCCAGCTCTAGGAAGAGTCTTGGAGGTTCCAAACTTCTTCCATTTAAGAATGATCGAGGCCACTGTGTTCTTGGGGACCTTCAATGCTTCAGAAATGTTTTGGTACCCTTCCCCAGATCTGTGCCTTGACACAATCCTGTCTCGGAGCTCTACAGACAATTCCCTTGACCTCATGGCTTGGTTTTTGCTCTGACATGCACTGTCAACTGTGGGACCTTATATAGACAGGTGTGTGCCTTTCCAAATCATGTCCAATCAATTGACATTACCACAGGTGAACTCCAATCAAGTTGTAGAAACATCTCAAGGATGATCAATGGAAACAGGATGCACCAGAGCTCAATTTCGAGTCTCATAGCAAAGGGTCTGAATACTTATGTAAATAATATGAATTATATGTAATAAATGTGCAAACATTTCTAATAACCTGTTTTCACTTTGTCATTATGGGGATTTTGTGTGTAGATGTATTTAATCAATTTTAGAATAAGGCTGTAACGTAACAAAATGTGGTCTGAATACTTTCCGAAGGCACTGTATATTCAAAGCTTGGCATTTACAATGAAAGGTGTTATGTTTGTATTTTGTCACGTTAGAAATTGAACGTTTTGTTCACCCGGTCCTCAAACTTTACGGTTTTGCTTGCATGAAGTATGATGCACTAATTGGATATCTTATAAACAATATTGACAGAGATTCCAGTTGAAATTATGAAACGATAGAGAATTGCCTGTCCATAAAAAAAGCTGCAGTCTCCAGTCAGCATAAATGTCATCGTACTGTAGCTGCTCACCAAAAATATAAAACGTGTTGCTTTGACAAGTGATAGTCAGCAGTCTTTAAACAAATCAAAATGTGATTAATCCTCCCTGTAGACTCTTCAAATGGAGCTCAGTGTCTCTGAATGAATCTTTAACCAGATGTCCCTTTTCACTCCCAAGTTACATATTATTCCCCCTAATGTCCCTTTACACTCCCAAGTCCCATATTATTAACCAGATGTCCCTTTACACTTCCATATTATTAACCAGATGTCCCTTTACACTCCCAAGTCCCATATTATTAACCAGATGTCCCTTTACACTTCCATATTATTAACCAGATGTCCCTTTTCACTCCCAAGTTCCACTGCATAATCACTACCTGCTACTGGAGGGTAGGCTGGCCTCACCTTACCAGCACAAGGTGCTTCTGAGTAGAAATATATTTCTACCCTTGGTTTTTGTCTTCCAGATATCGCCACTTTAGTGGGTTGATAATGAAGAGAAAGGTTGTTTGCGGTATCAGTGTCTTTCTGCAGGGTTAGAAATAAGAGCCTAGGGGTTATCAGTATGGTGACTTTGTTCACTCTACTCTGCTTCTCTTATGTTTATTAAATGTGTACTGACCTAACTGTGACTGTGCCCTGGTGCGTCTCATTATCGTGGGTGGGTTTTCCCCAAACAGCAAATTGGCCAGTGTTACTTAGTATAGATTTTTTTCAGTGTAGCATTTCTAGTGTTCATTCAGGAGTTAAATGCACTCTGTAAGAGTGAAATTAACACCCAGTGGTGTAAAAAAAGAACGGTGTTTGTGTTAATAACCAGAGTTATTGTTTTACACTGTGGAAAGTAAAACAGTCCCATCATAACCACACCAATCATTATCATATTTCCCAACATGCTCTACTGCAGGTTGATATTTTAGGATTGTTTTTAATACCTGTGTACGTTGATTGATTAATTTTCATGTACGTTGATTGATTAATCTTATGCTACACAAATAATAAATAACATAGCTTTTTCTAAATTAATCAAATCAGTTATTTCGATTTATTGCACCCATTATTGAAATGTTTGTTCCGGTTTAAATGGCTTAAGTAGTCTTTACATAAAAATGTAAACTGTTGGATATCCTAACTCTGGCTGAATTCCAACAGGAATTGCACATCGCTTTTGTCAGCCAGGATAATGTGTCTTGCAGGCCTGATGTGGACTGTAAACCAGGAGTTTCCTAACACCACTGTGTTGGGGGAAACTAGGTCATCAAAATAAGGCGTTATGATGTATTGTCATAAAGTTTAATTGGAATAATAACATTCACCTAGGTATTCATTTGGTGAACGCCACAGTCCTTTGAAAGGAAAGAATTCAACAACCATGACTCTGTCACAAACAAATCCAGTCATGGGTGGTAACTCTATAATTCACTCAAAAACAAAAGGCACCATGGGAAATATACAAATATGGCTTTACACCGTACAGTGTTAAAATGACTTCCTGTAACAGTGTTTTTGTTTACACTAATAGGAGTTAAGTGTAGATCAGGCAGCCTGTTAGAAATCCATAGTATGACAGAAGTGTGCCCTCCATCCAGGATCTGCTCTTCGTTCCCCTGGGCACGCCTCCCTCAATCTATGCACTTTGAATATATTACTGTTTCTATTTAAGTGACAAATATTGCCAATATTGAACTTCATTATGGTGATAATCATTGTATGAGCATGAGCGCTGGAGATTGTGTGATATTATTGCAGAGCACTAAGATGGTGATTATTGAGATGTGAATCTCTAATATTAGTGTTGAATGATTTTGCTGCTTTAAGAAAATAAATCAGCTGTGTATTTGCGATCTATCTCTGCCTTGTTATTCCACCGCTGTTGGTAAAGAACCTGTGTATTTGCAATCTATCTCTGCCTTGTTATTCCACCGCTGTTGGTAAAGAACCTGTGTATTTGCGATCTATCTCTGCCTTGTTATTCCACCGCTGTTGGTAAAGAACCTGTGTATTTGCGATCTATCTCTGCCTTGTTATTCCACCGCTGTTGGTAAAGAACCTGTGTATTTGCGATCTATCTCTGCCTTGTTATTCCACCGCTGTTGGTAAAGAACCTGTGTATTTGCGATCTATCTCTGCCTTGTTATTCCACCGCTGTTGGTAAAGAACCTGTGTATTTGCGATCTATCTCTGCCTTGTTATTCCAATCGCTGTTGGTAAAGAACCTGTGTATTTGCGATCTATCTCTGCCTTGTTATTCCACCGCTGTTGGTAAAGAACCTGTGTATTTGCGATCTATCTCTGCCTTGTTATTCCACCGCTGTTGGTAAAGAACCTGTGTATTTGCGATCTATCTCTGCCTTGTTATTCCACCGCTGTTGGTAAAGAACCTGTGTATTTGCGATCTATCTCTGCCTTGTTATTCCACCGCTGTTGGTAAAGAACCTGTGTATTTGTGATCTATCTCTGCCTTGTTATTCCACCGCTGTTGGTAAAGAACCTGTGTATTTGCGATCTATCTCTGCCTTGTTATTCCACCACTGTTGGTAAAGAACCTGTGTATTTGCGATCTATCTCTGCCTTGTTATTCCGCCGCTGTTGGTAAAGAACCTGTGTATTTGTAGGTTTTAGATATGATTTGTTTTTGATCAGACAACCTTACCTCTCCAGAAGGTGGCATGATATGGCAAAATTCTCCAGACAGGATCCGCTCTCGTCCTCCGAGGCTCACCAACCTTTGTGAATAATGGGACACCGCTGGGCACAGGGAAAACCCCACCCCAGATAACAAGACACAGCTGGTGCAATCACTGTTAGGTGACGCATGGCACACAGTTTATCTCTGTCTTTGTTGGCGAGAGAAACGGATGCAGAAGAGGAGCAGAGAAGAAGAGGAGACAAAGGGGAGAAATAAAAGTTTTCATGCAGGAAATGAAAGTTTCTAGTTTATAGCTGCCTGGGATACGCCTCAGGGATTTTATAAGGATTTATTACCAGAAACAACAAATTAACAGAACTACATCCGGGCAGTTAATAAATCCACCTCTCCATGATGAAATAGTGGCACAAGTATACCACACCAGAAAGAGCTTATGATGCATGGCAGGGGCATTCAACTCTGACCCTACGAGGTCCAGAGCCTGCTGGTATTCTGTTCTACCTGATTGTTAATTCCACCCACCTAAATCAGTCCCTGATTAGAGGGGAACAATGAAAAAGCACAGCAGAACTGGCTTTGAGGTCCAGAGTTGAGTTTGAGGGATGTATGGAATCTATAAAATGGTGATAACAGTGTACTGTCAAAACATATACAATTATGCTGCCGTGAAAATGACCTTTGGTCTTGTTAATAACAAGCATTGGCAGGTAGATGAAAAATATAATAACTCAGTGTTTCAGGAAAACACTGAAACATGAAGAACCACCATGTTATGACAGGCATAATCTTAACATGTTATGACAGGCATTATCTTAGCATGTTATGACAGGCATTATGTTACCATGTTATGACAAGCATAATCTTAACATGTTATGACAGGCAATATTTGACCATGTTATGACAGGCATTATTTTACCATGTTATGACAGGCATTGTCTTACCATGTTATGACAGGCATGATCTTACCATGTTATGACAGGCATGATCTTACCATGTTATGACAGGCATGATCTTACCATGTTATGACAGGCATTATTTTACCATGTTATGACAGGCATTGTCTTAGCATGTTATGACAGGCATGATCTTACCATGTTATGACATGCATTATTTTACCATGTTATGACAGGCATTGTCTTACCATGTTATGACAGGCATGATCTTACCATGTTATGACAGGCATGATCTTACCATGTTATGACAGGCATTATTTTACCAAGTTATGACAGGATTGATCTTACCATGTTATGACAGGCATGATCTTACCATGTTATGACAGGTATTGTCTTAGCATGTTATGACAGGCATGATCTTACCATGTTATGACAGGCATGATCTTACCATGTTATGACAGGCATGATCTTACCATGTTATGACAGGCATTATTTTACCATGTTATGACAGGCATGATCTTACCATGTTATGCCAGGCATTATGTTACCATGTTATGACAAGCATGTTCTTACCATGTTATGACAGGCTTGATCTTACCATGTTATGACAGGCATGATCTTACCATGTTATGACAGGCATGATCTTACCATGTTATGACAGGCATGATCTTACCATGTTATGACAGGCATGATCTTACCATGTTATGACAGGCATGATCTTACCATGTTATGACAGGCATGATCTTAGCATGTTATGACAGGCATTATCTTAGCATGTTATGACAGGCATTATCTTAGCATGTTATGACAGGCATTATCTTACCTTAAAATATGCCCATGTTCACAAATCTAACTGTATATGTATATAGCTGAAGTATTTTGCTTATATAAGGACTATACAAACAAACCCTAAATAGTGCTGAGAGAATATTATACTACACAGTAGGCCACAATATGGTACAGTCCTGAACATCATAACAAGCCCAATCTACACAGTAGGCCACAATATGGTACAGTCCAGAACATATCATTACACGCCCAATCTACACAGTAGGCCACAATATGGTACAGTCCAGGACATCATAACAAGCCCAATCAACACAGTAGGCCACAATATGGTACAGTCCAGAACATATCATTACACGCACAATCTACAACGTAGGCCACAATATGGTACAGTCCAGAACATATCATTACACGCCTAATCTACAACGTAGGCCACAATATGGTACAGTCCATAATTTATCAAAAGATGCCCAATCTACACAGTAGGCCACAATACGGTACAGTCCAGAACAAATGAATCTCATTGCAGTACTATTGTATAATCATGATCTACTCCTTGTCGTTGTTGGAGGGCTTAGTGAAACTGAAGACAGTAACCACTGGGGATGCCTGTATTTTCAGATCAGATGAAATTGAGCCAAATACAATGACATTCAGAGGTAAAGTCAGATGTCTGTCTTGACCTTCAGTTTCATGTTACTGCCAGATATGAGATCACAGAAACGAGATGCACTGATCAATGTCTTAAAGCAGAAGGGAGATTAATATAATTCTTCAAGATATCAAGAAGACATCTGGCATGCGTGGAGGACACCGTTTTACTTAAAGAGTAAAATAATCCTTGGCTCTTTTAAAAACCTGATTCGAACATCAAAAAAACTCAAAACGGTGCCACATATATCAGCATTAGATAAAGTAGTGAACCTATGCATGGTTTGATTGTAATATACGTTAGTTAAGTAATATCCTGTAATATCTACGTTTTCCTTTTTTTTACCTGCATGATGTTAGTTTCACCTCTACCTAATCCAGAGTTCAGTACAGACAGTGTCATGGAATCAACACAATGTTGACCTTGAGAATCAGCATTAGTCATCTTGGTTTTGTTGGGGTACCGGGAGTATAAAATAGATTTATGATGGTCTAAATCCAGGCGTGCGCTATGCCTCAGTCTTTGAGATAACCTATTGTTCTCCTGTATGCTGAAACAGCCCTCCCTCTATCCTTTACTCTATTCACACGTAAATCTTTATCCAGAAAGTCATTTGCAAAAGGCAAAAGCAAAGGATTCTCTTCCGAGCTCGGATCAGAAAAAAAAAACAACCGCAACAACTCAAGGTAATCGTTTGAAACCCACACGTGGAAAAGAAAAACAAAAGATACAATCTCAGCAATGCCTAAGCAATATTGCAGGCATAATTTATTCCCTCTTTGTTTTATGAACATACAGTACTATCGTCATATCAGCAGTCACAAATATTATTTTCTTGTAAGGTTTAATCACAACTTCATGCGTGCCGTTGTGCCTTTGAGGATGAAAATACAAAAGCGACAAAATAATCCCTCAGAAAACTTTTCCGCCGTTCATTTCATGGTTTGGAAACACTTTGCTTGTGGTATGCTATCATTACAGAGAAGTAACTAGGCTGAAAACAAAAAATATATGAAGCCATAATCCATTCTAATCGTTCACTGTGCCCTTGTCTCCACAATTTGGTCTCAAGAAGGTGACTGAAATAGTTCATTCATAATTAGTATTATGAAAGAGGGAGCACCATTGATTAATATGTTCTGGTAAAGAGGGAGCACCATTGATTAATATGTTCTGGTAAAGAGGGAGCACCATTGATTAATATGTTCTGGTAAAGAGGGAGCACCATTGATTAATATGCTCTGGTAAAGAGGGAGCACCATTGATTAATATGTTCTGGTAAAGAGGGAGCACCATTGATTAATATGCTCTGGTAAAGAGGGAGCACCATTGATTAATATGCTCTGGTAAAGAGGGAGCACCATTGATTAATGTGCTCTGGTAAAGAGGGAGCACCATTGATTAATATGTTCTGGTAAAGAGGAGCACCATTGATTAATATGCTCTGGTAAGAGGAGCACCATTGATTAATATGTTCTGGTAAAGAGGAGCACCATTGATTAATATGCTCTGGTAAAGAGGGAGCACCATTGATTAATATGCTCTGGTAAAGAGGAGCACCATTGATTAATATGTTCTGGTAAAGAGGGAGCACCATTGATTAATATGTTCTGGTAAAGAGGGAGCACCATTGATTAATATGTTCTGGTAAAGAGGAGCACCATTGATTAATATGTTCTGGTAAAGAGGAGCACCATTGATTATTATGTTCTGGTAAAGTGGGAGCACCATTGATTAATATGTTCTGGTAAAGAGGGAGCACCATTGATTAATATTTTCTGGTAAAGAGGGAGCACCATTGATTAATATGTTCTGGTAAAGAGGAGCACCATTGATTAATATGTTCTGGTAAAGAGGAGCACCATTGATTAATATGCTCTGGTAAAGAGGAGCACCATTGATTAATATGTTCTGGTAAAGAGGAGCACCATTGATTAATATGCTCTGGTAAAGAGGAGCACCATTGATTAATATGTTCTGGTAAAGAGGGAGCACCATTGATTAATATGTTCTGGTAAAGAGGGAGCACCATTGATTAATATGTTCTGGTAAAGAGGGAGCACCATTGATTAATATGTTCTGGTAAAGAGGGAGCACCATTGATTAATATGTTCTGGTAAAGAGGGAGCACCATTGATTAATATGCTCTGGTAAAGAGGGAGCACCATTGATTAATATGTTCTGGTAAAGAGGGAGCACCATTGATTAATATGCTCTGGTAAAGAGGGAGCACCATTGATTAATATGCTCTGGTAAAGAGGGAGCACCATTGATTAATGTGCTCTGGTAAAGAGGGAGCACCATTGATTAATATGTTCTGGTAAAGAGGGAGCACCATTGATTAATATGTTCTGGTAAAGAGGAGCACCATTGATTAATGTGCTCTGGTAAAGAGGAGCACCATTGATTAATATGTTCTGGTAAAGAGGGCACCATTGATTAATATGTTCTAGTAAAGAGGAGCACCATTGATTAATATGCTCTGGTAAAGAGGAGCACCATTGATTAATATGTTCTGGTAAAGAGGGAGCACCATTGATTAATATGTTCTGGTAAAGAGGGAGCACCATTGATTAATATGCTCTGGTAAAGAGGGAGCACCATTGATTAATATGTTCTGGTAAAGAGGGAGCACCATTGATTAATATGTTCTGGTAAAGAGGGAGCACCATTGATTAATATGTTCTGGTAAAGAGGGAGCACCATTGATTAATATGTTCTGGTAAAGAGGGAGCACCATTGATTAATATGTTCTGGTAAAGTGGGAGCACCATTGATTAATATGTTCTGGTAAAGAGGGAGCACCATTGATTAATATTTTCTGGTAAAGAGGGAGCACCATTGATTAATATGTTCTGGTAAAGAGGGAGCACCATTGATTAATATGTTCTGGTAAAGAGGGAGCACCATTGATTAATATGCTCTGGTAAAGAGGGAGCACCATTGATTAATATGTTCTGGTAAAGAGGAGCACCATTGATTAATATGCTCTGGTAAAGAGGGAGCACCATTGATTAATATGTTCTGGTAAAGAGGGAGCACCATTGATTAATATGTTCTGGTAAAGAGGGAGCACCATTGATTAATATGTTCTGGTAAAGAGGGAGCACCATTGATTAATATGTTCTGGTAAAGAGGGAGCACCATTGATTAATATGCTCTGGTAAAGAGGGAGCACCATTGATTAATATGCTCTGGTAAAGAGGGAGCACCATTGATTAATATGCTCTGGTAAAGAGGGAGCACCATTGATTATTATGTTCTGGTAAAGTGGGAGCACCATTGATTAATATGTTCTGGTAAAGAGGGAGCACCATTGATTAATATTTTCTGGTAAAGAGGAGCACCATTGATTAATATGCTCTGGTAAAGAGGAGCACCATTGATTAATATGTTCTGGTAAAGAGGAGCACCATTGATTAATATGCTCTGGTAAAGAGGAGCACCATTGATTAATATGCTCTGGTAAAGAGGGAGCACCATTGATTAATATTTTCTGGTAAAGAGGGAGCACCATTGATTAATATGTTCTGGTAAAGAGGGAGCACCATTGATTAATATGTTCTGGCAAAGAGGGAGCACCATTGATTAATATGTTCTGGTAAAGAGGGAGCACCATTGATTAATATGCTCTGGTAAAGAGGAGCACCATTGATGAATATGTTCTGGTAAAGAGGAGCACCATTGATTAATATGCTCTGGTAAAGAGGGAGCACCATTGATTAATATGTTCTGGTAAAGAGGGAGCACCATTGATTAATATGCTCTGGTAAAGAGGGAGCACCATTGATTAATATTCTCTGGTAAAGAGGGAGCACCATTGATTAATATGTTCTGGTAAAGAGGAGCACCATTGATTAATATGTTCTGGTAAAGAGGAGCACCATTGATTAATATGTTCTGGTAAAGAGGGAGCACCATTGATTAATATGTTCTGGTAAAGAGGAGCACCATTGATTAATATGTTCTGGTAAAGAGGGAGCACCATTGATTAATATGCTCTGGTAAAGAGGGAGCACCATTGATTAATATGTTCTGGTAAAGAGGAGCACCATTGATTAATATGTTCTGGTAAAGAGGAGCACCATTGATTAATATGTTCTGGTAAAGAGGAGCACCATTGATTAATATGTTCTGGTAAAGAGGAGCACCATTGATTAATATGTTCTGGTAAAGAGGGAGCACCATTGATTAATATGTTCTGGTAAAGAGGGAGCACCATTGATTAATATGCTCTGGTAAAGAGGGAGCACCATTGATTAATATGTTCTGGTAAAGAGGGAGCACCATTGATTAATATGTTCTGGTAAAGAGGGAGCACCATTGATTAATATGCTCTGGTAAAGAGGGAGCACCATTGATTAATATGTTCTGGTAAAGAGGAGCACCATTGATTAATATGCTCTGGTAAAGAGGGAGCACCATTGATTAATATGTTCTGGTAAAGAGGGAGCACCATTGATTAATATGTTCTGGTAAAGAGGAGCACCATTGATTAATATGTTCTGGTAAAGAGGAGCACCATTGATTAATATGTTCTGGTAAAGAGGAGCACCATTGATTAATATGCTCTGTAAAGAGGGAGCACCATTGATTAATATGTTCTGGTAAAGAGGAGCACCATTGATTAATATGTTCTGGTAAAGAGGGAGCACCATTGATTAATATGTTCTGGTAAAGAGGGAGCACCATTGATTAATATGTTCTGGTAAAGAGGAGCACCATTGATTAATATGCTCTGGTAAAGAGGGAGCACCATTGATTAATATGTTCTGGTAAAGAGGGAGCACCATTGATTAATATGTTCTGGTAAAGAGGGATCACCATTGATTAATATGCTCTGGTAAAGAGGGAGCACCATTGATTAATATGTTCTGGTAAAGAGGAGCACCATTGATTAATATGCTCTGGTAAAGAGGAGCACCATTGATTAATATGTTCTGGTAAAGAGGGATCACCATTGATTAATATGTTCTGGTAAAGAGGAGCACCATTGATTAATATGTTCTGGTAAAGAGGGAGCACCATTGATTAATATGTTCTGGTAAAGAGTGAGCACCATTGATTAATATGTTCTGGTAAAGAGGGAGCACCATTGATTAATATGCTCTGGTAAAGAGGGAGCACCATTGATTAATATGTTCTGGTAAAGAGGGAGCACCATTGATTAATATGTTCTGGTAAAGAGGGAGCACCATTGATTAATATGTTCTGGTAAAGAGGGAGCACCATTGATTAATATGTTCTGGTAAAGAGGGAGCACCATTGATTAATATGTTCTGGTAAAGAGGAGCACCATTGATTAATATGTTCTGGTAAAGAGGAGCACCATTGATTAATATGTTCTGGTAAAGAGGGAGCACCATTGATTAATATGTTCTGGCAAAGAGGGAGCACCATTGATTAATATGTTCTGGTAAAGAGGGAGCACCATTGATTAATATGCTCTGGTAAAGAGGGAGCACCATTGATTAATATGTTCTGGTAAAGAGGGAGCACCATTGATTAATGTGCTCTGGTAATAACAGCAATAGGACCCTGACACTGCAGAGAAGTGGGTTATTCTATACTGAGAAACAAAATGGAGGCCCCACTTTACAATAAGTGTCCTTTAGGTACTAAGTATCTATGTGTACCTACACGGTGTATTCCATGTATACTATAATAAACGTCAATGTCAATTCATATGTAGTAAATTCATTACTGCAGTTACCTTTACCTCAAGCCCTTAAAATACTGGTACAATCATGAGAATAGTGTCACAATCCCAGAAATGCCATTGTGTGACTGGTAATTGCTGTTTTAAAAGTATCAGCCATTGACCAACCCTACAGGTGGTGGAAATACATTTTGGGTAAACAGTGGGCTGCAATGAGATGGGCCACTCAGAGAATAACAAACAACACCCGAGGAATGTCTGGAGTCGAGCAGAAAGTAAAAAAAAAAAAAAAAAAAAAAAGACTTCACATGTTTCTGTCAATAAAATAATCCGTCAGCTTCCAAAATCTAATAAACACCTGCCTGAAAGTCAGGAACCGCCTGGCACACGTCTTTTCCCCTGCAGAAATCAAAAAACCACAGAGAGATTTTTAATTTTTTTTATTGTGTTCCTTTGCTATTTTATCTATCCATTCTTGTTTTATGTCTCCGGCCATAAAGCAAACCAAGCAAACAGCATTTCCTCTGAGTTTTTATTTTTTATTTGTTTTAATATGTCATCTGCTGAGCAGTGCTACAGAGTATTACTTCCATAGCCTTAGGGTGCCTGTGTGATCTACACTTGGAGAGAGCCACGGAGACCTATCAGCGATACAAATGTACTATTATTACAAAGCGTATTTTCCAACGGAATGCAAATGACTTGAATTAAAGCGAGGGAGCAGTTATTAAACAAATAAAACAGGCGAACATAAATGCACGACAATGTTTGCTACACGGCGCTCGTTTCTTCTCTCCTGAATAACACGCCGGTATAACTCGCATTTCCCCAGTCGCACATCCTGTAGCAATGAATTGTGAAATTCCTGAGCCTCCATGTTGGTTAACATCAGACCATGGTTCCTGGGCCTCCATGTTGGTTAACGTCAGACTGTGGTTCCTGGGTCTCCATGTTGGTTAACATCAGACTGTGGTTCCTGGGTCTCCATGTTGGTTAACATCAGACTGTGGTTCCTGGGTCTCCATGTTGGTTAACATCAGACTGTGGTTCCTGGGTCTCCATGTTGGTTAACGTCAGACTGTGGTTCCTGGGCCTCCATGTTGGTTAACATCAGACTGTGGTTCCTGGGCCTCCATGTTGGTTAACGTCAGACTGTGGTTCCTGGGTCTCCATGTTGGTTAACATCAGACTGTGGTTCCTGGGTCTCCATGTTGGTTAACATCAGACTGTGGTTCCTGGGCCTCCATGTTGGTTAACATCAGACTGTGGTTCGTGGGCATCCATGTTGGTTAACGTCAGACCCTGGTTCCTGGGCCTCCATGTTGGTTAACATCAGACCGTGGTTCCTGGGCCTCCATGTTGGTTAACATCAGATCATGGTTCCTGGGCCTCCATGTTGGTTAACATCAGACTGTGGTTCCTGGGCCTCCATGTTGGTTAATATCAGACCGTGGTTCCTGGGCCTCCATGTTGGTTAACATCAGACCGTGGTTCCTGGACATCCATGTTGGTTAACATCAGACCCTGGTTCCTGGACATCCATGTTGGTTAACATCAGACCCTGGTTCCTGGACATCCATGTTGGTTAACATCAGACCCTGGTTCCTGGACATCCATGTTGGTTAACATCAGACCCTGGTTCCTGGGCCTCCATGTTGGTTAACATCAGACCGTGGTTCCTGGACATCCATGTTGGTTAACATCAGACCCTGGTTCCTGGACATCCATGTTGGTTAACATCAGACTGTGGTTCTTGGGCCTCCATGTTGGTTAACATCAGACCGTGGTTCCTGGGCCTCCATGTTGGTTAACATCAGACCGTGGTTCCTGGGCCTCCATGTTGGTTAACATCAGACCGTGGTTCCTGGGCCTCCATGTTGGTTAACATCAGACCATGGTTCCTGGGCCTCCATGTTGGGATGACTGTGTGTTTGAGTTGACTTTTTTCTGACCTTGTTGTTTATTTCCAGTCATTGTCCTGAAAATCATCAGCTATTCTTTGTTGGTTCTCCCTTCCCAATGTTTAACTTTTTTTATCTTATCTGTGCCTGTTTCAATCAGTTGTCATGGGTTTGAACAATTGCATGTTATCATTTTAGATTGCTGAAGAAATAGTTTATATTAAAGTATTTTTGCTCACTACAATGCAAGTTTAGTCCCTGTGAAGTAACATAATCTGCTTGAAAATGCTCAGATATCGCTGAAACACATTGATACACATTTTCTCAGATATTGCTAAAAAACATTGAAATACATTTTCTCAGATATCACTGAAACACATTGAAACACATTTTCTCAGATATCTCTGAAACACATTGATAAACATTTTCTCAGATATCGCTGAAAAACATTGAAACACATTTTCTCAGATATCGCTGAAACACATTGAAATACATTTTCTCAGATATCACTGAAACACATTGACTCATGTCAAAATGTGTCACTTTACTAATTCTACTTTCAAAAGCGAACATATTTTCAGTTCCACTTTTCTCTTTTTAATTTTCTCGGAAGGAATGTTAGTTATTATTCATATTGTCAATAATAGTAGCCACATTCAGGGAAGAAGAGGCGGTTTGTCTTTTTGACTACAAAGAGTGATATGTACAGTAATATTTATTTAGCAGATACAAAGACCACCATATTCTGCTGATATTGAGACATTGCATGTGTGAGTTTAGATTGGGCATGTGTGGGTTTGTGTGTAAGATACGAGATGGCTGACAATAGGGCTGTAATGAAACAAAAGCAGAGGGCTGCATTACAAATGGCCCTGGCAGAAATTAATATTCAAGTAGCAAGAAAGGGATGAAAGGAAAATAAGAGATTTATCTGTTAAATAAATATTACAGACAGAGAGAGATAAAGAGAGAGAAAGAGAGAGAATGAAAGAGAAATACATATAGAGAGAGAGAGAAAAAGAGAGAGAGAAAGAGAAATAGAGAGAGAGAGAGGTATATAGAGAGAAAGAGAGAGAGAGAGAGAGAGAGAGAGAGAGAGAGAGAGAGAGAGAGAGAGAGAGAGATAAAGGGAGAGAGAGACAGAGAGTGTGTGTGTGTGTGTGGGGGGGCAAAAAGTTCCAGCGCATCAATCCTTTCAGCCAGCTGTCCAAGGTGACATTTCATTAGTACAATTTGTCAATAGAGAAATCGTCCGGAGAGAGGAGAGGAGAGGGGAGGGGGTGAGAGGACGAGAAGAAGAGAGGGAGGATATAGAGACAGGGAGAGGTTCGTGTGGATGTATAAAAAAAAAAAAAAAAAAAAGGTGCAGTCTTTTTTCATTAGAACCATCCTGAATCCAGCCTACGGAGATTACCAAACAGCAGGTCAAATGAGAGGAGAGGGAGCCCCTCTCCCGTCTTTAAACTCTATTAATCATTAATCCTCTCATCCTCTGGCTTTCCTTGCATGTCTCCTTCGTCCCCACGCCTGACACGTCTCTGCCCAGGTTCCGAGTTCCAACCTGCCTTTCCATTGTTTCCTCTTCTTCTAGAGCGTGTTCTTTCGGATGCATTTCAAGCAAAATCAGGGCCATAACGACTCCTGCCGTTTCTCATATCGTCCTCATCCATCAATTAACAAGTTTACAATAAGTGGGGAGATGGATATGGCAGAATAAGGCTGGACTTGAGCTCCGAGATGATTCACTCAGGGGAGTCGGTGGGGCTTTGGTTGCCACGGCGACTCCTGTCCTCCACGACCTGTGTAGAACTGGCAGTGAGGACAGGAGTGGGCGGAGGCATGCAGCTATTCTTCTAGGAATGTTCCAGAACACTTGAGTTACAAGAGGGAACAACAACTGCAAGTACAGTGTCTTCAGAAAGTATTCACACCCCATGATTTGGTCCACATTTTGTTATGTTACAGCCTGAACTTAAAATGGATTACATTTAGATTTTGGCTCACTGGTCTACACACAATAAATACCCCATAATGTCAAAGTGGAATTCTGTTTTTAGAAATGTTTGTTAAATGAAAGTCTGAAATGTCTTCAGTCAATAAGTATTCAACCCCTTTGTTATGGCAAGCCTAAATAAGTTACAACATTTGTACACGTAATAAGTTTCATGGACTCACTCTGTGTGCAATAATATTGATTCATATTATTTTTGAATGACTACCTAATCTCTGTACCCCACACATAGAATTATCTGTAAGGTCCCTCAGTCGAGCAGTGAATTTCAAACACAGATTCAACCACAAAGACCAGGGAGGTTGTCCAACGCCTCGCAAAGAAGGGCACCTATTGGTAGATGGGTATAAGGAAAAAAGCAGACGTTGAATATCCCATTGATCATCGTGAAGTTATTAATTACACTTTGGATGGTGTATCAATACACCCAGTCACTACAAAGAAACAGGCGTCCTTCCTAACTCAGTTTCCAGAGAGGATGGAAGCCACTCAGTCATTTCACCATGAGACCAATAGTGACTTCTTCAGGCTAGGGCTTTTTTTCTCAAGAATTTAAGCTTTCAACAAATATAAGACACTTATATATACATAAATGTTTAATGTCCATCATTTTTATGATTATTTATTTGAATTGCGCGCCCTCCTGTTTCACCTGAAGTTGTCCCGCTAGCGGGACACTTAGCCCACAGTTGTAGAGTTTAATGGGTGTGATAGGAGAAAACTGAGGATGGATCAACAACATTGTAGTTACACCACATTACTAACCTAATTGACAGAGTGAAAAGAAGGAAGCCTGTACAGAAAACAAATATTCCAAAACATGCATCCTGTTTGCATTGAGGCACTAAAGTAAAACTGAAAACATTTTGACAAAGAAATTAACTTTATGTCCTGAATACAAAGTATTATGTTTGGGGCCAATCCAACACATCACTGAGTACCACTCTTCATATTGTCAAGCAAGGTGGTGGCTGCAACATGTTATGGGTATGCTTGTCATCGGCAAGGACTAATGAGTGTTTTAGGATAAAAGGAAACAGAATAGAGTTAAGCACAGGCAAAATCCTAGAGGGAAACCAGTTTTAGTCTGCAGACACTGGGAAACAAATTCACCTTTCAGCAGGACAATAACCTAAAACACAAGGCCAAATATACACCGTAGCTGCTTACCAACATGACATTGAATGTTCCTGAGTGGCCTAGTTACAGTTTTGACTTAAATTGGCTTGAAAATCTATGGCAGGCAAGACTTGAAAAGTTGTCTAGCAATGTTCAACAACCAACTTGACAGATCTTGAAGAATAATGTGGAACTATTGTATAATCTATGTGCAATGCTCTTAGAGACTTACCCAGAAAGACTCACAGCTGTAATCTTTGCCAAATGTAATTCTAACATGCGTTGACTCAGGGGTGAGAAAACGTCTGTAAATGAGATATTTCTGTATTTAATTTTCAATAAATTAACACGTTTTCACTTTGTCATTATGGGGTATTGTGTGTAAATGGGTGAGAAAAAATATATTTAAGAAATGTTGAATTCAGGCTGTAACAGAACAAAATGTGGAAGAAAGCATGGAGTATGAATACTTTCTGAAGGAACTATATATAACATTTGAGCTCAGCTACATATTGAGGGAACAAGATAGGGGTCAACACATGTCTTATTGTTGATGATTGTTTATTTTGGAGTTCCAGGCATCTTATTTTCCCCAATAGAACAGTCCAAGTAACTTGTTTTCTTAAGATGATGATCTTCTTGAATGTACCCCTTCAAGTAAAGGTCCCCCTTTCTTTACATATCTGCTATTTAACGCCTTTTAACACATTTCTTAATAATCTCTGAGACATTAGCATTTCCTATATAATCATCTCTTACTCTTTCTGACTTGAGTTGTCATTAGAGGTCTAACTGCCTAGGTTTGGCATGCATCCATAACTATCTAGCATGCTCATAAATGGCCACTGTCAGTCTGATTCCGTTTCCTATCTTTTCACCCCTAACTGTCCTCAGCAACCCATAGCCCATTTAACCCTAATCCCACTTCCTCCTCAATCCAAGCTCAATGGCGTTCAATGTTGCTCTCCATTAACTGCATGTAAAAATGGCTAGTGCTATGAATCCAGCTAGATGCACTAAACTGCTAGCGTTGTGAATCCAGCTAGATGCACTAAACTGTTAGCGTTGTGAATCCAGCTAGATGCACTAAACTGTTAGCGTTGTGAATCCAGCTAGATGCACTAAACTGCTAGCGTTGTGAATCCAGCTAGATGCACTAAACTGCTAGCGTTGTGAATCCAGCTAGATGCACTAAACTGTTAGCGTTGTGAATCCAGCTAGATGCACTAAACTGCTAGCGTTGTGAATCCAGCTAGATGCACTAAACTGCTAGCATTGTGAATCCAGCTAGATGCACTAAACTGCTAGCGTTGTGAATCCAGCTAGATGCACTAAACTGCTAGCGTTGTGAATCCAGCTAGATGCACTAAACTGTTAGCGTTGTGAATCCAGCTAGATGCACTAAACTGCTAGCGTTGCCAGAATCCAGCCAGATGCACTAAACTGTTAGCGTTGTGAATCCAGCTAGATGCACTAAACTGCTAGCGTTGTGAATCCAGCTAGATGCACTAAACTGCTAGCGTTGTGAATCCAGCTAGATGCACTAAACTGTTAGCGTTGTGAATCCAGCTAGATGCACTAAACTGCTAGCGTTGTGAATCCAGCTAGATGCACTAAACTGCTAGCATTGTGAATCCAGCTAGATGCACTAAACTGTTAGCGTTGTGAATCCAGCTAGATGCACTAAACTGCTAGCGTTGTGAATCCAGCTAGATGCACTAAACTGTTAGCGTTGTGAATCCAGCTAGATGCACTAAACTGCTAGCGTTGTGATTCCAGCTAGATGCACTAAACTGTTAGCGTTGTGAATCCAGCTAGATGCACTAAACTGTTAGCGTTGTGAATCCAGCTAGATGCACTAAACTGCTAGCATTGTGAATCCAGCTAGATGCACTAAACTGTTAGCGTTGTGAATCCAGCTAGAGCGCTAAACTGTTAGCGTTGTGAATCCAGCTAGATGCACTAAACTGTTAGCGTTGTGATTCCAGCTAGAGCACTAAACTGCTAGCGTTGTGAATCCAGCTAGATGCACTAAACTGCTAGCGTTGTGAATCCAGCTAGATGCACTAAACTGCTAGCGTTGTGAATCCAGCTAGAGCGCTAAACTGCTAGCGTTGTGAATCCAGCTAGATACACTAAACTGCTAGCGTTGTGAATCCAGCCAGATGCACTAAACTGCTAGCTGCCAGTGAATCCAGCCAGATGCACTAAACTGTTAGCGTTGTGAATCCAGCCAGATGCACTAAACTGCTAGCGTTGTGAATCCAGCCAGATGCACTAAACTGCTAGCATTGTGAATCCAGCCAGATGCACTAAACTGTTAGCGTTGTGAATCCAGCTAGATGCACTAAACTGCTAGCGTTGTGAATCCAGCCAGATGCACTAAACTGTTAGCGTTGTGAATCCAGCCAGATGCACTAAACTGCTAGCGTTGTGATTCCAGCCAGATGCACTAAACTGTTAGCGTTGTGAATCCAGCCAGATGCACTAAACTGTTAGCGTTGTGAATCCAGCCAGATGCACTAAACTGCTAGCGCCAGAATCCAGCCAGATGCACTAAACTGCTAGCTGCCAGAATCCAGCCAGAGCGCTAAACTGCTAGCGCCAGAATCCAGCCAGATACACTAAACTGTTAGCGCCAGAATCCAGCCAGATACACTAAACTGCCAGCCAGTGAATCCAGCCAGATACACTAAACTGCTAGGCCAGAATCCAGCCAGATGCACTAAACTGCTAGCGTTGCCAGAATCCAGCCAGATACACCAAACTGCTAGCGTTGCCAGAATCCAGCCAGATACACTAAACTGCTAGCTGCCAGATTCCAGCCAGAGCACTAAACTGCTAGCGCCAGAATCCAGCTAGATGCACTAAACTGCTAGCGTTGTGAATCCAGCTAGATGCACTAAACTGCTATCAGAGGAGGCAAGGCAAGGGGGATAAACTGTATTTCTTTTCCAAGTGTGGGAATGGAATACCTCACAGCGCTGTGTTGAGACAAGGTACTGCCTTTCATGTCGCTCCAAGATGGTTATTTTCTCCACTTGGTGATCATGCCCAATGGGAGCCTCTCGCCGCTGAGATCAATGGAGCCTCTAACTGCTGAGACCAATGGGAGCCTCTCGCCGCTGAGATCAATGGGAGCCTCTCGCCGCTAAGATCAATGGGAGCATCTCACTGCTGAGACCAATGGGAGCCTCTCATTGCTGAGACCAATGGGAGCCTCTCCCCACTGAGACCAATAGGAGCCTCTCCTTGCTGAGACCAGGCCTTTATTAGCAGATAAAAATGCCAAACAAAACAGACCCAGCTTGTTGGGCAGTTTTTGTTCTAAATTGATTAAGGTAGGGGAAAAATCTGAAAGTCCTTTTGGGTAATTAGTATTTTTGGGGTAAACAAACACAGCACAACTTGCTATTTCGGTCACCACTGTATATTACGCAAATTTTGCATCACTTGACTGTCGCTAAATTATAATGAAATGGTGATCATCAAAATTAGTGTGCAAGATTTCCACCCTCCTGAGTAGACCCCTCACCTTTAACTATTAATGAACATTGACAATTATGGGGAAAGCAAAAGCTCTTCAATCATGCTTTGTTTATGAGCGATGAAAAGTGTTTGGAGTGGACCCCATAATATTGAGACAAAAAGAAAGAGAGAGAGAGAGGCAGGTGATTGGTGTTTGTGTGGGTGAGACAGACAGAGAGTGACAGACAGAGAGAGACAGACAGAGAGAGACGGACAGAGATAGACGGACAGAGAGGGACGGAGAGCGAGACAGAGAGAGAGAGACAGTGAGAAACAGACAGAGAGAGTGAGAGAGAGAGAGAGAGAGAGAGAGAGAGAGAGAGAGAGAGAGAGAGAGAGAGAGAGACAGACAGAGAGAGAAAGAGACAGACAGAGAAGAGACAGCACCATAGACATTTACCATGATTTTCTGAACTTGGAAACAAAATGTAAAAAATTTATTAGATTTTCAATGCAGTTCTGCACATACATGCTTGACAGAGATCTATTTTAAATCGTGTTGGCACACGGGCTAAATTCTTGATTTTAATCCAATTAAAATATATTTATTTCAAATATTCAAATAATTTGGTTGAGAAGCTTATCAACAAATCAGCTCAATGCCACATAACACAACAAACCATTTAATAACCTAATAATATTACATAACAAATGCAGAATGTCTGTCAATACTATCATCATTATGTTACAAACATTAAAGAAATGACTGAGTTATTCTACTTGAAGTTATACATTTTTATCAATTGAAACAGCTATAGCAACAGAAGGACAAGAGTTCATGGATTTCATGTTTTTCATTGTTAAGAAATATTCCAGAAACCTCATTGAATGTCACATGCATTGAGTTATCCATGTATATTATACAGGTGTATAATCTTAATTTGATCATCCTGTTACAGGATAACTTTCCTGCAACTTGTGGTGTATTTAAGGATTAAAAAGGCTTCTCCACTTTGACATTTCAGACTTCATTTTCCCTGTATCAACCCCTACAAAAATGTCCATTCATTATAATCCACACAATAATTCACATTTCCTGATGCTGCAGGTATATTTGCATGCTGTAGCAAACCAGCTCCAATTAAGTTCCTACATCTGTACATTGCCCATGAAGATGTACAATTTAACATGTGATGGCATATCTACTAATTTAATATGTTATGGTGTTATCTACTAATTTAACATGTTATGGTGTATCTACTAATTTAACACGTTATGGCTCTATCTACTTATGAAAAAATCTACAAATGCAACATTTTATGGAGTTCCTACTAATGTAACATGTTATGGTGTTATCTACTAATTTAACATGTTATTGCGTATCTGCTAATGTAACATGTCATGGTGTATCTACTAATTTAACATGTTTTGGTGTATCTACTTATTTAACATGGTATTGTGCTATTTACTAGTTTAACATGTTTGGTGTATCTACTAATTTAACATGGAACTCTGGTACGTGGAGCAGGAACTGGCCGTACTGGACTCATGATGCTCACTGGAACTCTGGTGCGTGGAGCAGGAACTGGCCGTACCGGACTCATGATGCTCACTGGAACTCTGGTGCGTGGAGCAGGAATCGGTCGTACTGGACTCATGATGCTCACTGGAACTCTGGTGCGTGGAGCAGGAATTGGCCGTACTGGACTCTGAGGGCGCACAGGGGCCCTGATGCGTGGAGCAGGGACGGGTCGTGCCGGGCTCTGAGGGACCACAGGGGGCCTGATGCGTGGAGCAGGGACAGGACGTGCCGGGCTCTGAAGGCACACAGGGGGCCTGATGCGTGGAGCAGGGACAGGATGTGCCGGGCTCTGAAGGCGCACAGGGGGCCTGATGCGTGGAGAAGGGACAGGACGTGCCGGGCTCTGAAGGCGCACAGGGGGCCTGATGCGTGGAGCAGGGACAGGATGTGTTGGGCTCTGAAGGCGCACAGGGGGCCTGATGCGTGGAGCAGGGACAGGATGTGTCGGGCTCTGAAGGCGCACAGGGGGCCTGATGCGTGGAACAGGGACAGGACATGTTGAATCCACAACACGGACAGGGATCTTGGAGCGTGGAACAGGTACAGGACGTGTTGAATCCACAACACGTACTGGGATCTTGGAACGTGGAACAGGCACAGGACGTGTTGAATCCACAACACGGACAGGGATTTTGGAGCGTGGAACAGGCACAGGGCGTGTTGAATCCACAACACGAACATGGATCTTGGAGCGTGGAACAGGTACAGGACGTGTTGAATCCACAACACGGACATGGATCTTGGAGCGTGGAACAGGTACAGGACGTGTTGAATCCACAACACGTACTGGGATCTTGGAACGTGGAACAGGCACAGGACGTGTTGAATCCACAACACGGACAGGGATTTTGGAGCGTGGAACAGGCACAGGACGTGTTGAATCCACAACACGGACAGGGATCTTGGAGCGTGGAACAGGGACAATTCTTCCAGGTATCTCACAAACCCTGGCCTCACGGGTGAGTGGAGCTGGAATCTCTCGAACTGGGCTGTGGATTCGCACCGGAGATTCTGCCCGCAGGACCGTAGGATATCTTGGTCCCAAAAGGCGCATTGGAGACCTGGCGCGCAGAGCTGGCACCACTCTTCCAGGTAGCACACTGACCTTGGCCTGACCGATGAGTGGCGCTGGGATCTCTCGCACCGGGCTGTGGACACGCACCGGAGACACGGCACGCAGAACCGGTGCAGGATATCTTGGTCCTAGGAGGCGCACTGGAGACTTGGCGCGCAGAGCTGGTACCACTCCTCCAGGCTCTACACTCAATCTAGCCCGACCGATGAGTGGAGCTGGAATTTTGCGCACCGGCCTCTGAATCCGCACAGGAGACACTGTGCGCAAAATTGCATAATGCGGTGTCCTTTCAGTGCAACGCTCCCTCCAATGCTCCCTCCAAGGAGCACGAGGAGTTGGCTCAGGAGTCCACCCTGAACCGGCCAACCTCCTCGTGTACCCCCCCCCAAAAGTTTTTTGGGGAAGCGGTTCGGCCCTTCTAGCCAGTTGAGCCCCAACATATTTCTCCCTCTCCGGGCTCCATGCTCCATATAGCTCCTCGTTACTCCCCCGCTCAGCTTTCGCTGATCTCTTCCTCCTCCTGGGACGACGATGCTCCGCCGTCTCTCTACGGATCCCATGCGCCATACACATCCTCACACCTGCGCCGCTCAGCCGCCGCTGCTTCCAGTTCCTCTCTTGGACGGCGATACTCTCCGGGCTGGGCCCTAGCTCCCCCATTGAACAATTCCTCCTCCCAAGACCTGAACTCCCGGGTCTCTCGCTGCTTGGTCTTCTTTTGGTGGGTTATTCGGTCACGATTATCTCCTGGGACAGACCAATGCGCAGCGAAGTATCCAGAATACATATTTATTAACGAACGTGACTTGACGGAACAAAACAATAAACAAATATAATGACGTGGCAACAAACGCTAAATCCTAAACTGGACACTGGGACATAAACCTAAACACGATGGCATGAACCTAAACACGATAATCATAACGATAAACAATAACCCACAAACCTAAGTGCTAAACCCCAAACGTATATATGGTTCCCAATTAGAGGTAACGAGACTCAGCTGCCTCTAATTGGGAACCATTACCCCAACATAGAAATACACACCATAGAACAAAAGAAACCCTACACCAAGACAAAACTAAAACACTCCAGCCTGAACACTCAGGCCTGGACGTTACATGGTGTTGTCAAGTAATTTAATACGTTTTGGTGTATCTACTAAATTAACATGTTATTTTGTATCGACTAATTTAACATGTTATGGTGTATCTACTCATATAATAACTACTTAGGGAGTAGTGGCGCGCCAGCGGGCTAATTTAACATGTTATGATGTTATCTACTAATTTAACATGTTATGGTGTTAGCTACTAATTTAACGTTGTGGAAATACTGTTCATGCTCTAGATTGGTTTTTAAATCATCTATCAAATCGTACACGATGTGTAATGGCGTATGGTTGTAAATCATCCATAGAGGTGTCCTCAGGTGTTCCGCAAGGTTCTATTTTGGGCCCACTGTTGTTCATTTTGTATATCAACAACATTGGGGATCTTATTGAAACAGCGGATGTTCATTTTTATGCAGATGATACTGTTCTTTATTCAAGCGGTAGTTGTTTATCTTTAGCTTTTGAAAATGCCCAAAGAGCATTAAACATCATACAACAGAATCTGTATTATTTAAAGCTGGTTCTAAATTCGGGTAAAACAAAATGCATGGTATTTTCAAATGCCAGGCATGTTACTAATCATGTCATTGTTACATTGGCTGGACATACTATAGAGCAAGTTAAAGTGTACAAATATTTGGGTGTGTGGGTTGATGATAAGCTGAGCTTCACTGTGCATGTAGAGAACTTGATAAGGAAGCTCAAGCTGAAAATAGGTTTTTATTACCGGCATAAGGCTTGTTTTTCTCTGGAGGCCAGGAAGGAGCTGGTACGATGTACATTACTGGCGGTTTTAGATTTTACTGATGTTATAAATATGCAGGCCTCAGCCACTACCCTGAGAGCACTTGATTCAGTGTATCATGAAGGCCTCAGGTTCATTACAAATCAAAACGTCTAACACATCATTGTGATCTCTACAGCGCTGTTGGCTGGTCGTCACTGACCTTGCGTAGACTTAAACACTGGTATACACTGATTTATAAGGCCAAATTGGGTAAAATGCCATTTTGTCTCTGTTCTCAGTAAATAAATATAAATTACGGTCCCATTCTCATTTGCTTCTAACAGTACCAAAAATTAGAACAGGGCATGGTAGAAATAGTTTTAGTTACTTAGCTCCGTGGTCCTGGAATTCTCTCCTGAACATTTAAAAATGTGATGATCTATTTTCGTTTGTGGAGTTGAAACACTTGGTCGATGTATATATCATAGAAAAGTGTAATTGTTTTTAGGCCAGCGGTTTTTAGTCAAGACGTAAATGTAATTGTTGTACTGTATGTGTGTTTATAGTTTTGTTTAATGTTGTGTTAGTGTATGTAAGTTGTTCCCCCTGCTGCTATTGGACCAGGTCTCTCTTGGAAAAGAGATATTCTCTCAATGAGACAAACCTGTATAAATAAAAATAAAAAATAAATAAAAAATTGTTGTGGTGTTACCTACTACTTTAACATGTTTTGTTGTATCTACTCATTTAACATGTTATGGTGTTATCTACTAATTCAACATGCTATAATGTATCTACTAATATAACATGTTATGATGTTTTTTACTCATTTAACATGTTATGGTGTTATATACTAATTTAAAATGTAATGTTGTATCTGCTAATTCAACATGTTATGGTGTTATCTGCTAATTAAACATGTAACACTGTTATCTACTAATTTAACATGTTATGTTGAATCTACTAATTGAACATGTTATGGTGTTTTCTACTAATTGAACATGTTATGGTGTTATTTGCTAATTTAACATAATGGTGTGTCTACAGTACCTTTCCACATACCATGCTACCAAAAAGGACAAACACCTATTTTATTATTCTTTATTTTAAAGGTGCAGATGTGAATTAGAGGGGGGAGACAGATCTGGTGAGAGACAGATTGGAAGGTTACAGTGTGGGTATCGAACCCATGCCCAAAGGGCCAATGTGTGCTGAGGAGTTGGCAACACTACCACTGGCGCCGACAAACACACTGTATTCATACACAAGCTATGAATTCTGTATTAGTGATGTTTTTTGTTGTTGTATTGGAGCACAATTATCGATTCAAAAATCCTATTGTTTGAGAAATCCTTGATAATCCATGAATAACACAATCTTTGTCCAGACCAGGAAAGAGGTGAACATCAGAGACTTCCTAACAATAATAAATACTTACTTGTACTTCTTTAAAAATGTATTGATGCGTGTGTGAAGCGTACTACTCAAATGTACAGAGTAGTCTGCAGTTCCTTTGACACTTTCTGTAGGTTACAGTAGCTGTGCTTTCAGACAGTGTTTTAGTGATTTGCGTGTGATTCGGACGATAATCCTCAAGGTTTCCTATCCTGTGACTTCCACTCGAGCCGCTTGGACCTTTGAGACACGCGTGGGTCATGGTCTAATGGAGCAACTTACCCACCGATACACGCTGCATGTGTGATCACAGCGAAACGCTGCTCAATGAAGCCATCCGTATCCACATCCCAACCTGACACAAGACATGCTCCTATCAAGATAACTTTCTTGTTAAAAGGTTTAACCTCCTTTTAAAACGCCATTTAGACCACACTCAAGGGGAAGAGAATATACAAACCTTACACAAGCCTGTTTTAGAGGCCTTTAAATATGCACTCAGTGTCTTTCAGACAAACACGGCAACAGGATAATGCGAAAGTCAGAAATGGTAGCCCTTTTCAGTGTTTTCAGAAAGCATTAGGCCACCATTTAAAAGACTTGTGAATGCCTGAAGCGAGAAATTATCCCAAAGCCATCTCGAAGACCCCCCGAAGCTTCATTTGTGCATTGCCAAATTATGTCGATTCATTTTGCTTTTGTGGATTGTCTGGTTATCTGATTATCTTATTATCTGGTTATCTGGGTCAAAATATATGAGCATGAAAATAATTTCATCCACTTGTGTTGAGACGAGTCGCGGTGATCCATTGCAAAATGTCCTAGTCTGTCTGTTTGGCAAATTGACATTTCAGTTTCCTCAGCTGCAATTTGGAGAAAATGGCCAGTCTTGGTGAAGCAGAAACCACAGTTTTCTACAACATAACTATGAACTGCAGCATTTGCAGGTAACACATTTGTGGTCATTATAAAAAAGTAACAGTTGGAAGTTATTGAGAATAGTACTTTGTGTGTTTTATGTAGAGCAACATTGATATTACATTGAAGGAGGGAAAACCGGATTACTGATAAGAGTAAATAACTCTGTCACTTTACGATGGGTATCAGGGCAGTATTTTGCTGTGACTGGCGTTATAAAAGCTCACTTTAGCGCAGGTGACAAGGTGTTGCTATGGATACCTGTAAGTGAGCAGCCTTCAACATATCCACGGACAGTTTACACAAAGACTGAAATAAATTCTTTCCCTTTTTCCATAGAATAACAAAGTCATAGAGACACTGTTGAGAACATAGAGACATTTTTTTTAAATATTACCTTATCTGCCTGATAATACCATACCATGTTAATATTACCATACCTGCATGATATTACCATACCTGCATGATATTACCATAACTGCATGTTATTATCATACCTGCATGATATTACCATACCTGCACGATATTACCATACCTGCATGACATTACCATACCTCCATGATATTACCATACCTGCACGATATTACCATACCTGCATGATATTACCATACCTGCATGACATTACCATAACTGCATGATATTATCATACCTGCATGATATTACCATACCTGCACGATATTACCATAACAGCATGATATTATCATACCTGCATGATATTATCATACCTGCATGATATTACCATACCTGCACGATATTGCCATACCATTTTGATATTACGATACCTACATGGTGCTACCATACCTGCATGATACTCCATTGAATGTATCACAGTACTAAATTAACAACTTTTGATTCACATATATATATATATATTTAATATACAGTACCAGTCAAAAGTTTGGACATACTAATTCATTCAAGGGTTTTTCTTCATTTTTACAATTTTCTACATTGTAGAATAATAGTGAAGACATCAAAACTATGAAATAACACATATGGAATCATGTAGTAACCCAAAAAGTGTCAAACAAATCAAAATATATTTTCTATTTTAGATTCTTCAAAGAAGCCACCCTTTGCCTTGATGTCAGTTTTGCACACTTTTGACATTCTCTCAACCAGCTTCACCTGGAATGCTTTTCCAACAGTCTTGAAGGAGTTCCAATATATGCTGAGCCCTTGTTGACTGCTTTTCCTTCACTCTTGCGGTCCAACTCATCCCAAACCATCTCTATTGGGTTGAGGTCGGGTGATTGTGGAGGCCAGGTCATCTGATGCAGCACAAATAGCCATTACACAGCCTGGAGGTGTTTTGGGTAATTGTCCTGTTGAAAAACAAATGATAGTCCCAATAAGCGAAAACCAGATGGGATGGCGTATCGCTGCAGAATGCTGTGGTAGCCATGCTGTTTAAGGGTGCCTTGAATTCTAAATAAATCACCAACAGTGTCACCAGCAAAGCACCCCCACACCATTACACCTCCTCCTCCATGCTTCACGGTGGGAACCACACATGCGGAGATCATCTGTTCACCTACTCTGCGTCTCACAAAGACACGGCGGTTGGGAACAAAAATCTAAAATTTGGACACATCAGACGAAAGGACAGATTTCCACTGGTCTAATGTCCATTGCTCGTGTTTCTTGGCCCAAGCAAGTATCTTCTTATTATTTGTGTCATTTAGTAGTGGTTTCTTTTGAGCAATTCGACCATGAAGGCCTGATTCACACAGTCTCCTCTGAACAGTTAATGTTGAGTTGTGTCTGTTACTTGAACTCTGTGAAGCATTTATTTTGACTGCAATTTCTGAGGCTGGTAACTCTAATGAACTTATCCTCTGCAGCAGAGGTAACTCTGGGTCTTCCTTTCCTGTGGCGGTCATCATGGGAGCCCGTTTCATCATAGCGCTTGATGGTTTTTGCGACTGCACTTGAAGAAACTTCAACGTTTCTGTTTGCGTATTTGAGCTGTTCTTGCCATAATATGGACTTGGTCTTTTACCAAATAGGGCTATCTTCTGTATACCGCCCCTACCTTGTCACAACACAACTGATTGGCTCAAATGCTTTAAGGAAAGAAATACCACAAATTAACTTTTAACAAGGCACACCTGTTAATTGAAATGCATTCCAGGTGAATACATCATGAACATGGTTGAGAGAATACCAAGAGTGTGCAAAGCTGTCATCAAGGCAAAGGGTGGCTACTTTGAAGAATCTCAAATATAAAATATAAAACACTTTTTTGGTTACTACATGATTCCATGTGTCATTTCATAGTTTTGATGACTTCACTATTATTCTACACCTCATGTAAACATTTAGTAAAAACAAAGAAAAACCCTTGAATGAGTAGGTGTGTCCAAACTTTCGACTGGTACTGTATATTGGGAACATGTCACTCGACACCCACGTCATAAAGTGAAAGTTCACTTCAAAATCAACTTTTGTCAGTCGTTTGTCTGACGTCAGACTTCACATGCGGTCTAATACATCACACAGCACTGTACGTAGGTCCACATGTCAAACCCATTGACACTGCCTTTGCCCTCTTTACTGTACAGCTTCAATGTAATAAAATAGTTCAAACAACATTGTCTTTCACATTGTTGATAATCAGGTCAAATGCAAAGTCACAATAAACTATGTGGACACATTCAAATGATTGGCTTTGGCTATTTCACACTTGTTACTGGCAGGTGTGTAATTAAGTGATAATGCCTGAGAAGCCAGTGTTTGGAGGATATATTTGCACAGCAAATCATACCAATATATCCTCCAAATACCGACTTCGAGGGCATTATCACTTTAATACAACGGGTTACCAACATATTCAAATAATGATTGACATATTTTCATTAAAAACGTTATCTTGATGAATTTATTAATACTATTTCATCCTTCCACAAGATATAGTCCTGAAACAAATCTAGACTGGCTACCCAAGCCGGCTGGTCGTTCGTTTGATCGGTTCCTTTGCCAGAGGACCCAGTCGTTCAGTTTTTTTCTTCTGTGTCAATTGACGCGACCCAGTCATTCGTTCTAAGTGTTCCATTGCCATACTGGCTGCCAATGTTCTTATTCATTGCTTGCTAGCTAGCCAACTACAGCTAACTTACAGTCACATCAAAAAGCAGCCAGAATAACAACGAAGTAGCTGCATTTGCATTTGCTTAAGCTGTTTTCTAGTGACATTTATTTGGATACATCCATAACAATTAGCCAATGATGCACGATTTCACCTGGCATAGAAAAAATGGTCTCTCTCGTCAGGACACTGTTGTTGAAGAGCTAGTCAACAACATAGCTAACACAATCACTTCAAACTGAAGCTAGAAAGACTTCAAACTAGCTGCATTTCGTTTTACCTGTTTTCTATTGATAGTTCTATGTATATCTCCATAAAAATTATGTTGATTCATGATTTCGACTAGCTGAGAAAAGCTGACTACCTGTCTGTCTCGTTCTGACTCCCAACATTATTACAGGAGGACAGCTGGAGATGGAATTTGAATATTGAAACAATGTTGTAAATGTCAGAGAGACAGACAGCAAGGTTTATACAAATATTCGCTGTTGAAAATGAAATGTTAGTCTAAAAGAAATGTGAGATAATGTCTAGATGCTTTTTATAGTGGAGATCAAGTTTATAAATTGCCTGGATGGGCTGATGAGACAGTGGATTGCTCAGTCAGATTGAACATAGTAAATAGGCATTTTAACGTCATCGATTTAGCCGGAGGTAACTTGTGGAATAGACACGGGCTGGAATGAAGTTTTAACCAATCAGCATTCAGGATTAGACCCACCCACTGTATAAAATCGAGACACCGCCATGCAATATCCTTAGACAAACATTGGCAGTAGAATGGCCCGTACTAAAGAGCTCAGTGACTTTCAATGTAGCACCGTCATAGGATGCCACCTTTCAAACAAGTCAGATCGTCAAATTTCTGCCCTGTTAGAGCTGCCCCGGTCAACTGTAAGTACTGTTATTGTGAAGTGGAAACGCCTAGGAGCAACAATGGCTCAGCCGCGAAGTGGTAGGTCACACAAACTCATAGAATGGGATCGCCGAGTGTTGAAGCGCGTAGCTTGCATAAATTGACTGTTTGTCGGTATCTTCATGAAACAGTTTTCCATGGCCGAAAAGCTGCACACAAGCCTATGATCACCATGCCCAATGACAAGCGTCAGCTGGAGTGGTGTAAAGCTTACCGTCATTGGACTCTGGAGCAGTGGATGAATCACGCTTCACCATCTGGCAGTCTGACGGACGAATCTGGGTTTGGAGGATCCCAGGAGAACGGTACTTGCCCGAATGCATAGTGCCAATTGTAAAGTTTGGTGGAGGAGGAATAATGGTCTTGGGCTATTTTTCATGGTTCGGGCTAGGCCCCTTTAGTTCCAGTGAAGGAAAATCTTAACGCTACAGCATAAAATGACATGCTAGACGATTCTGTGCTTCCAACTGTGTGGCAACAGTTTGTGTGAGGCCCTTTCCTGTTTCAGCATGACAATGCCCCCGTGCACAAAGCGAGGTCCATACAGAAATGGTTAGTCGATATGAAAAATTTGACTGGCCTGCACAGAGCCCGGACCTCAACCCCATCTAAACCTTTGGGATGAATTGGAACGCCGACTGCGAGCCAGGACTAATCACCCAACACCTTTGCCTGACCCCACTAATGCTCTTGTGACTGAATGGAAGCAAGTCCCCGCAGCAATGTTCCAACATCTAGTGGAACGCCTTCCCAGAAGAGTGGAGGCTGTTATAGCAGCAATGTTCCAACATCTAGTGGAAAGCCTTCCCAGAAGAGTGGAGGCTGTTATAGCAGCAAAGGGGGGACCAACTCCATATTAATGCCCTTGATTTTGGAATGTAATGTTTATTAAAAATAAAAACAGAAATACCTTATTTACATAAGTATTCAGACCCCTTGCATCATGTTTCCATTGATCATCCTTGAGATGTTTTTACAACTTGATTGGAGTCCACCTGTGGTAAAGGCAATTGATTGGACATGATTTGGAAAGGCACACACCTGTCTATATAAGGTCCCACAGTTGACAGTGCATGTCAGAGCAAAAACCAAGCCATGAAGTCAAAGGAACTGTCCGTAGAGCACAGAGACAGGATTGTGTCGTGGCACAGATCTGGGGAAGGGTACCAAAACATTTCTGGAGCATTGAAGGCCCCAAGAACACAGTGGCCTCCATCATTCTTAAATGGAAGACGTTTGGAACCTCCAAGACTCTTCCTAGAGCTAGCCGCCCAGTCAAACTGAGCAATCAGGGGAGAAGGGCCTTGGTCAGGGAGGTGACCAAGGACCAGATGGTCACTCTGACAGAGCTCCAGAGATAGGAGAATCTTCCAGAAGGACAACCATCTCTGCAGCACTCCACCAATCAGGCCTTTATGTTAGAGTGGCCAGACGGAAGCCACTCCAGGAAAAGGCACATGACAACCCGCTTGGAGTTTGCCAAAAGGCACCTAAAGGACCCAGACCATGAGAAACAAGATTCTCTGATCTGATGAAACCAAGATTGAACTCTATGACCTGAATGCCAAGCATGGTGGTGGCAGCATCATGCTGTGGGGATGTTTTTCAGCGACAGGGACTGGGAGACTAGTCAGGATTGAGGGAAAGATGAACGGAGCAAAGTACAGAGAGATCCTTGATGAAAACCTGCTCCAAAACCCATCAGTACCTCAGACTGGGGTGAAGGTTCACCTTCAACAGGACAATGACCCTAAGCACACAGCCAAGACAATGCAGAAGTGGCTTCGGGACAAGTCTCTGAATGTCCTTGAATGGCCCAGCCAGAGCTCGGACTTGAACCCGATTGAACATCTCTGGAAATACCTGAAAATAGCTGTGCAGGGACGCTCCCCATCCAACCTGACAGAGTTTGAGAGGATCTGCAGAGAAGAATGGTAGAAACTCCCCAAATACAGGTGTCAAGCTTGTAGCGTCATACCCAAAAAGACTTGAGGCTGTAATTGCTGCCAAAGGTGCTTCAACAAAGTACTGAGTAAAGTGTCTGAATACTGATAGAAATGTAATATTTCAGTATTCTTTTTTTGTTTGCTGTTTTTGCTCTGTCATTATGGGGTATCGTATGCAGATGGATATGGGGAAAAAAACTATTTAATCAATTTTAGAATTAGGCTGTAATGTAACAAAATGTGGAAAAAGTCAAGGGGTCTGAATACTTTCCCGAATGCACTGTATATCCTTGGTCCACCATGTTACCTGTATTCCCCTGTCTTTCAGAACGCAATCGTTTTTTTAAACAGTCATCACTCTCTGCTCTGAGCGGTCAAATGTGAGTGGCAGTCTAATTGAATTTCAAAACTGTATTTCCATGAAAAAGTGTCCCTGAATCTTATTCCTCAGTCTTTTCCTGAGTCCACCCCTTTATGCGTTAACCCCAGAGAAAGAAGGGACGGCACTGTATGTGACACACAACTGAAAAGATCAAATCCCCTTGAGGGAGACGAGACGTGGCGCTTTAGTCTGGAGCTCCAGTTGTCAACCTTCATAACCTGCTTTGGGCTTTTAGAAGCAATGGTCTTGGGCAAGTGATTTCACGACATGGTGTAACATTCACGTACCTTCACAGTCATGTAAACAGAAACTCCTCCGAATAATTACTTGTGATAAATTTCAGCGGTTTAATAAAGGTCAAGGATGTCTGGAATACTGTTCGACACTATCTCCATTTTCTGATCTGACTACGTAATCAACCTGGAAATGGCATAATCCTATAAACTGTGCAAATTAGCTTAGCAAATCACCTTTATCATTATGTGTTGCTGAATGTCAGATGATTAGATTTTGTAACATCAATATGGTCATTCTGGGTTCTGTACTTTCTCCGTTTCCAAGTTATAGAAGAACTGCTGAGATGCACAAACACACACACACACACACACGGGCGCGCGCGCACCACAAACACGGACACACACACAAACACACACACTCACCACAAACACGGACACACACAAAAACACACATGCAAACACACACACACACACCACACACACACACACACACACGCAAACACATGCACCACAAACACACACACTCACACACACGCACGCACACACACAAACACACGCACCACACACACACGCAAACACACGCACCACAAACACACACGCACATTTTGTTCTAAGAGGTTATCTCACCTCTTTATTTTGACATTAACATTCAGTAATATGAATTAGCAAATTATCTCTGCCAAGATGTTTCACTTAATGAGCTTGCTGCTCTGTTCTCTTTAGACAATTCCGAATGCTTTGTGTCACATTGTGCCTGGCCACAGCATGGAAATACCAGTGAAGCCTGTGGAATAATCAAGTCATTAAAAAAGCTGAAATGCCAAGCTCACTTACGTGTCCCTAACATCTTTCTTAATGGTATCGTCACACAGAATGAATTTGGTAGATTAGGTATAAACCTTATCAAAGGCAAGCAGAGGGTATTATAAATGTTTACTTTGCTCTGATCGCAGACAGAGGTTGATTGTGACAGTGAGCGATATTTCCGCACATTTGGCTGGCCTAATTTTAATCACATTTGAGATGAATACTGACACACCTGAGATACACAGCAGTTTAACTTAAAAAAAACGGGTGATGCTTCAAATGAAATGGATCCAATCAGATTCTCAATGGCAAAGGGACATTTATATATATAGTACATCTCATAATCAAGGGCATATATTCACTGGATGATACAAAATGTGTTTGCATCATGCGACCAATGATATAAAAATAATGTTAAATTGTAAAATACTAATCTTTTAACAAATAATTTTTGTTTTCGAATGTAGAGTCCAGCGCTAACATATCTGTGTCAGATAATCAATTTAACGTGGTCTTTAATCTGGACCATGATTAGCTGAATTACATTGCTGGGTTTGAACAAAAAACCTGCACAGCTCTCCAGAAGTTGTAAAACCCTGACCTTTGCTCTGCTTATGACTACTTATAGACGATTGCCTTTTATAAACGGTTCTGTTCATTGTCGCATTCCACCTGTGATTGACAAGTGCATAAAAGTGACCTTTCTAAGATCAAGTTTGCCATCTCTCTAAAACGCTGATGCTTCGTTTCACTCCAGAGAGAGAACAAACCCGAGAAGAAAACCAGGAACACGATGACATAGTTGGTGCAAGACTCTGTGCTGCTTGAAGAGTATATGCAGCTATAAGTTTTCTCTCCCTCTTTAGTCAAACTAAAAAATAAACTGAATTTCGTCCAGCGAAGGTCAGAATGGATTAGAGAGAGTGGTGCAGTCCCCTGTGGAAACAAGTTGTTTGTTTGTTCCACCCAATGATAGATATAGAATCAGGAGAAAAAGTGCTTCCCTCAGCAGGCTGAGGCTCCCATCAATGATAATCCAATGGAACGCCTGATGCGGGGCTGTCTGGACATGGGCAATGTGGAGACGTTTGGGATAGGCTCCCATCATTGATAATCCAATGGAACGCCTGATGCGGGGCTGTCTGGACATGGGCAATGTGGAGACGTTTGGGATAGGCTCCCATCATTGATAATCCAATGGAATGCCTGATGCGGGGCTGTCTGGACATGGGCAATGTGGAGACGATTGGGATAGGCTCCCATCATTGATAATCCAATGGAATGCCTGATGCGGGGCTGTCTGGACATGGGCAATGTGGAGACGATTGGGATAGGGTGCACAGTGTACACGGTTTAGAACTGTGTACCGACCGATTATGTTTGTTGTAAAAATCAGTATTGCTCAAGTTAAGAGGCCTTAAAGTACACAAGGCCTGGTGACACTGGTTTGAGATTAACATGGACACTGAGAAGTTTTCCACCCGATACAATCCAGTTTGTAATTTTAGATAGAAAACGCTGCTTGCTTGATTTCAGTCAATATATATTTTCAATTCTACAAGGCTGAAAGGTGACCATGATGGAATGACCATGATGCAGCTTTAAACCAGAAATCACTGCTCCCTATGTAGTGCTGGAACTGAGATCGTTAGCTGGTGCTGAAAATGAATTGGCTGAATGGGAGATCTGCACTGAATGGCTGAATGGATGAATGGGTACAAGCAAAGCCAGATCCAAACCTGCCAATTCCAAATCCACTTACATAAAACAAGAATATATTGGTCCCTTCAAAGCCTCTATTCACAAATGTATTTTTCTCTCTGCATGATTAACTCCATGTGTTGAACATTCCACATGATAACGTGACTAACTCCATGTGTTGTACATTCCACATGATAACGTGACTAACTCCATGTGTTGAACATTCCACATGATAACGTGACTAACTCCATGTGTTGAACATTCCACATGATACCGTGACTAACTCCATGTGTTGAACATTCCACATGATAACGTGATTAACTCCATGTGTTGAACATTCCACATGATAACGTGACTAACTCCATGTGTTGTACATTCCACATGATAACGTGACTAACTCCATGTGTTGTACATTCCACATGATAACGTGACTAACTCCATGTGTTGTACATTCCACATGATAACGTGACTAACTCCATGTGTTGAACATTCCACATGATAACGTGATTAACTCCATGTGTTGAACATTCCACATGATAACGTGACTAACTCCATGTGTTGTACATTCCACATGATAACGTGACTAACTCCATGTGTTGAACATTCCACATGATAACGTGACTAACTCCATGTGTTGAACATTCCACATGATACCGTGACTAACTCCATGTGTTGTACATTCCACATGATAACGTGATTAACTCCATGTGTTGAACATTCCACATGATAACGTGACTAACTCCATGTGTTGTACATGATAACGTGACTAACTCTTATGTGTTGTACATTCCACATGATACCGTGACTAACTCCATGTGTTGTACATTCCACATGATAACGTAACTAACTCCATGTGTTGTACATTCCACATGATACCGTGACTAACTCCATGTGTTGTACATGATAACGTGACTAACTCTTATGTGTTGTACATTCCACATGATACCGTGACTAACTCCATGTGTTGTACATTCCACATGATAACGTGACTAACTCCATGTGTTGTACATGATAACGTGACTAACTCTTATGTGTTGTACATTCCACATGATACCGTGACTAACTCCATGTGTTGTACATTCCACATGATAACGTAACTAACTCCATGTGTTGTACATTCCACATGATACCGTGACTAACTCCATGTGTTGTACATGATAACGTGACTAACTCTTATGTGTTGTACATTCCACATGATAATGTGACTAACTCCATGTGTTGTACATTCCACATGATAACGTGACTAACTCTTATGTGTTGTACATTCCACATTATAACAGTCAAAGCATCCGGGCATGTTTGTGTTCACATTGACACTATTTTGCCATTCAGCAGCTGAGACATTTTCTTTGTAGGAGGAATGCTAATGTTTAATTGATTTATGTATTCAGTGAAAATCAGTAGGTGTCCTCAATCAAAACACTGCTGCCTCTGTTATTGTCGTTATATTCCTGATTGCTTACTGGCTGTTATATTTACATCCATGGTTGCTTCTGTAAGTCTGGTTGTACTGGACGATCAAATCTGACATGAACATGGATGCAACAATGCATTTACGTTAGCGTTTTTGTCATTTAGCAAATACTGGTACTCCTAGCCAATCGCTGCTCTCAGAGATGACAACGATAAGAAACACAGACCAACTTAAATGACCTTGGGATACTACTGTCAAATGAACCTGGTCTACCTTTCATGATGCTGATGAAATAGAGAGAGACAAATTTGAATGATATTTGTATTGTCCCTCAAGTGGCATAATTCATTGATGTCGCGGTTTCAGCCGAAGTCGGTCCCTCTCCTTGCTCGGGTGGCTTTCGGCGGTCGACGTCACCGGCCTTTTAGCCGTCACCGATCCATTATTCATTTTCTGTTGGTTTCGTCTTCCTTTTTTGTCTTCCACACCTGGTTTACGTTCCCACGATTACATGTTCCTTATTTAACCCTCTGTTCCCCTCATGTTTTTTGTGCGTGATTGTTTGTGTTACTTTATTTTCCGTGTTTTCGAGTGGTTGTTTTTCCCACTCATGTATTTTGGAAATTCTGAGTAAAGCTATTGAACACTCATATTCGTTGTCCTGTGCCTGACTCTGCCTTAACGGCATCACGGAGAACCTTGACAATTGAACACCAAAGAAACCAGTAAAGTGGCAACAGCAGGGCATTCATTGTGATGTGATGTAATTGTAGATATGTCAAATCAAATCAAATGTTATTAGTCACATGTTCCGTATACAGCAGGTGTAGACCTTACAGTGAAATGCTTACTTACGATCCCCTAACCAACAATGCAGTATAAAAAAAAACGGCAGCTTTAGCCTTTAGCTTAGTGCGGATGTTGCCTGCAGTCATGGCTTCTGGTTGGGGTATGTACGTATGGTCACTGTGGGAACGACGTCATTAATGCACTTATTGATGAAGCCAATGACTGATGTGGTGTACTCCTCAATGCCATCGGAAGAATCCTGGAACATATTCCAGTCTGTGCTGCAAAACAGTCCTGTAGCTTAGCATCTGCTTCATCTGACCACTTTTTTATTGATCTAGTCACTGGTGCTTCCTGCTTTAATTTTCGCTTGTAAGCAAGAATCAGGAGGATGTGTGTTAGCCATTGATTTGGTTGAAGAGAGTGCTACTGGTCGACTTGCCTTTGGTGGTATGGAAATAGCCAAGACTACTTACCACTGAATTCCTTTTAGTGCAGCTTCTGTAAATCAGATCTTCTGTCATGATTAACCATAACAATGTCAAGAGTTCACTGACTCAGTCAAGCTGGAAAAGGCCTCATTATAGATAAATAATCATATAGCCAAGTATGCAGATATTTCTGGCATAAAATTGCATAATTTCTGGTTGTGAGAAGCTTTTTCGGCATAATTAGTTACGGTGAAAGGACATGCTACAGAAACCATAAAGTGCTGTACTAGTCAGAGTTATACCCTGCGGTGTAATACTTTGTTGCCACTATGTATGGTTTATGTCCCCACTTTTGGTTTATACTACTAGTGCAAGTCTCCATCTGAACTTTTAAGGTCCAACGCTCTAACCACTAGACTACCTGACACCCCTCTACACAAGTGCATAGGGATAGGGTGCATAGGGACAGGGTGCATAGGGATAGGGTGTATAGGGATAGGGTGCATAGGGATAGGGTGCATAGGGATAGGGTGTATAGGGATAGGGTGCATAGGGATAGGGTGCATAGGGATAGGGTGTTGGGGTCTTTTGGTTGATTTGGGATCAGGCAAAGGAAGTGAAAGCTTTTGTTCTTCCAGGAGCACCTTGTGTAGATCTAATAGCTCCACCTTTAAATACATAACAAATGTGTTTCAAGAAGGTGATGTTTTGACTCCCTTGGTTAGTGGAACATTTAGGACTGACAGTTTGGATGTATCTGTCTCTACTGCTTGAACAAAGCAGAGTCTGTTAAATAACATTTGTGAGTTGGCAAATATGGAAAAAAAGCACCACAAACGGAGGGACGTTCAATGTTTTTACACAGTTTAGGCAACAACTGATAAACATAACCTTATTTCTTCCACGCAGGCTTATTCTGATAATACAAATATGCCACTTCTATCCAAACCAACTTAAAGTCATGCCTACATTCTCATTTGTGTGACCCAAACAGGAATTGAACCAGTGACCCTTGGCATTGCAAGAGCCATACTTTACCAACTGAGCCACACAGGAGAACCATATGGTGATAAAAACCTTCAATCAACCACCAGTGTGTAATCTATCATGAATGGCCTTTACAGGTAATATGCATTTGTAAACACAGTTGTAAGACTTGTTATAAACATCCATAACAACAGTGCACCATTTGAATCAGACTATAGGTATCACATTTGGCTGGCAGAGCAGATGCATTATACACAGGAAGTTCATGACTAAATTTAATTTGAGTTGCATATCAACATGGATTAATAAACCTTAGCGAAAACTAACTGCAATCCCCTTCTATCATTAAATGCTCAGACTTTGCCAAAAAAACAACTCTTCAAACTGTCAATCAGTCTACACTATTGAGTAAGAAAGACTTTCACTAGCTCAGGACTGTCGTACACGATGACAGCAATGTTTGTGCTTTGTGTTTGACAGTCCCTGAGTTTTAGTTGAACCTGTATCCAACAAGTGAAGACTAAGATTTATCTGAAAACTCCTCCAGCTATGAGAAAAAACCCTCTAGCTAAGCAAAAACTCTCTAGCTAAGCTAAAACTCTCTCTAGCTAAGCTAAAACTCTCTCTAGCTAAGCTAAAACGCCCTCTAGCGAAGCTAAAACTCCCTCTAGCTAAGCTAAAACTCCCTCTAGCTAAGCTAAAAATCTCTCTAGCTAAGCTAAAACTCTCTCTAGCTAAGCTAAAACTCTCTCTAGCTAAGCTAAAACTCCCTCATGTTAAGCTAAAACTCTCTCTAGCTAAGCTAAAACTCCCTCATGCTAAGCTAAAACTCTCTCTAGATAAGCTAAAACTCCCTCTAGCTAAGCTAAAACTCCCTCTAGCTATGCTAAAAAAAACTCTCTCTAGCTAAGCTAAAACGCCCTCTAGGGAAGCTAAAACTCCCTCATGCTAAGCTAAAACTCTCTCTAGCTAAGCTAAAACTTAAGCATTTGAATTATTCTACATGTCTCCCGTCTGTTTTCATTTAGCTATGCATAAGCCTTTTGGTCTTCTTGTGACCTGCCTCCGGCCCTGCGTACCCCATCCATAATAGAAATCAATGCTTCTGAGTCACTAAACAATTACTGCCAGCTCTTTAAAAATGCAAGTCTTAAAAAAAGATGGCTGCCTTAGCTGGCTGATTAAGTTGCCGTTTGTCTTGAACATCCTATCGATTGCATTACTTAATGTGCACAGATCCCTTTTGTGGTCCCCACCGTGCCCAATCAAAGGCTCTGATTGCTCCTCCTGTCCAATCCGATCCCACTGGGGCACACGTGGTGACAATCTGATGAGCAGGAGGGATGACTGCCCTTTATTCCACTTCTTGGTGACCTTTTTGAAGTTTTGCAACATTGGTGTGAGTGCTCTTAGTAATGGAGAGACACAAGGCTGTTGCTAAGGTTTTCAGCTCCGTCGTTAAAGGTACACATATTGAATTGAACGATTGTGAGTGGGTGGATTTTAAGAACCACAACATTCATTTACAAGACTGTTAAAGTACATTATGAAGGACATTTTTTCAACAGTTTATTTTTTTGTAATACTCCTGTAATAAGAGTGGCTTGAATATAAGTTCATAGCAAGTTAATTTAATTTAATAGGCACATACATGATTTGATCGCATTCGTGGACTCTCCACTTCAAAACAACCGACCCAGGATTCTTTAGATGGTAATTTGCACTCCTGTTTCTACGGACAATGGAGACCCTCGCAACTCACTTAAATACACTTCCTCTTTCAGCCCCACTTACCTAATGGCTGACGAGGCATTGATCATGGCCTTGCAGTCTGTCATCCACTGTGGGTCCCAAGTACTGATGAGGCTTGACGGATGGGGGCAAGATGCGTGATGAGCCGGACCGATGGGGGCTTCTCGTGTGATGAGCCGGACCGATGGGGGCTTCTTGTGTGATGAGCCGGACCGATGGGGGCTTCTCGTGTGATGAGCCGGACCGATGGGGGCTTCTTGTGTGATGAGCCGGACCGATGGGGGCTTCTCGTGCGATGAGCCGGACCGATGGGGGCTTCTTGTGTGATGAGCCGGACCGATGGGGGCCTCTTGTGTGATGAGCCGGACCGATGGGGGCTTCTTGTGTGATGAGCCGGACCGATGGGGGCCTCTTGTGTGATGAGCCGGACCGATGGGGGCTTCTTGTGTGATGAGCCGGACCGATGGGGGCCTCTTGCGTGTCATGAAGTGACAGCAGCACATGACCTTTACGAGTTTGGGCCACAATTTGCAGAAGATTAGTCGACCCGAAAATGTAAATGAAGCGCAGAAAGGGCAAGCAAATCAATTTCTCTTTAGATATTAATAGTCTGAGGAAAAGCACTGGAATGGAAAATAAAACATTTTACATTTGCATTTACACAGATTAAGTTTAAAAAATAGAAAAACAATAGACTGGACTGAAAGACAGTGAGTTGTGACCTTCTTTGGTTGATTAATGGGATAGAGTTTTTTTAAAGGTATTCTTACCTGTGATTGTAGGCCACATTTGCTGTGCACTTCACAGCAGTAGACTTTAACTTATATCTTGATACTGTTGCAAGATGGCACCGACATATATGGTCGCCTCGCTTTGGGTCTTTAGGAATCTATGCAGTATTTCAGTTTTTTTATGTATTATTTATTACATTGTTAGCCCAGAAAATCTTAAGCCTCATTCATATATCTATATCTATATGTACATATTCCTTATTCCATCCCTTTAGATTTGTGTGTACTAGGTAGTTGTTGGGGAATTCCTCCACTTTTCAACCTAATTTTCACTCTCTCCAGCACAATACCAGTGTCAACATAAGATGAAAACAGCGCATTTCTACATTTTTGTAAAAATAAAATAATAAAGTTAAAAAGTTCAAACATTTTAAAAACTGTGATTTTCAAACACTATGAGATTTGCGGTGACGTGGGGAGCACGGAAAATCCCCTCCCTTTGGCTAGAAACTCATAGCAGGTTTTGAAAATCTCGTGTTTTCTTACTTTTAATCCTACTCTGTTATGTCACAGAGAAATATATTTTCTTCTCAACGTTTTAAACACAGATCATAAAAAACGTGCCATTTTCTCTTGAATTTGAAAATTTACGGAATGTGCCCTTTAAAAAAACTATCTATCTTTTTTTATTGACACTAAAGACATTAAATAATCTGTGTATTGAGCAAAGATCAAGAAAACACCAAGATTCACTATTTTATCTGTTCTCATGCTATTTAAAATAAACCATAAGTGTCTTCTTCAAGAAACTTAAAAACATTTATAAAAGTGTTGGGTCAGAGGGATCAGTTTAGTGTGAGATGAGTTCCCACGATGACATTTCCCTTCTGAAGGGGGTCAAGGTTGGATGGTAATCCAATCAAGTTTATTCACTGTGCAGTCGCTTTAATATGAGGTCGCAGTGCTCTTGGATGCTAGGAGGGTAAACACCTAGAAATTGTCCTTGAAAAATCTCCTTGCTGAAGTGACAGGAAAATAAAGTAAATGAGTTTTAACAAAAATGTCCTATATGGATACGCCTCAAATTTACTTTAAATTCATTTGGACTTAGAGCCATTAGCTGACATTTATAGGTTCCATGTTATGCATAAACACATGACCAAAACCAATCTTTCTCACACACATAACCAAAACAAATCTTTCTCAAACACGACTGAACTAAATGACTATCGCCCTGTAGCTCTCACTTCTGTCATCGTGAAGTGCTTTGAGAGACTAGCCAAGGATCATGTCACCTCTACCTTACCTGTCACTCTAGACCCACTTCATTTTGCTTACCTCCCCAATATATCCACAAACGATGCAATCGCCATCACGCTGCACACTGCCCTATCCCATCTTGACAAGAGGAATACCTATGTAATAATTCTGTTCTTTGACTATAGCTCAGCATTCAACACCATAGTACCCTCCGAGCTCATCATTAAACTCTGGGCCCTGGGTCCGAACCCCTCCCTGTGCAACTGGGTCCTGGACTTCCTGACGGGCCGCCCCCAGGTGGTGAAGGTAGGAAACAACATCTCTACTTCGCTGATCCTCTCAGCACTGGAGCCCCCAAGAGTGCGTGCTCAGCCCCCTTCTGTACTCCCTGTTCACCCATGCCTGCGTGGCCAAGCACGCCTCCAACTCAATCATCAAGTTCTCAAGACCATCAGACTGTTAAATAGCCATCACTAGCACATAGTCTGCTGCCTATATACATAGACTGAAATCACTGCCCACTTTAATAAATGGAACACTAGTCACTTTAATAATGTTTACATATCTTGCATTATTCGTATATATACTGAATTCTATACTATTCTACTGTATTGAATCCCAATCTTTCTCAAACACATGACCAATGCCAATCTTTCTCAAACACATGACCGAAGCCAGCCTTTCTTAACGTATTATAGTCTTAGCAAAGAGCCTCCCAATGCACAGTAAGAATTGGCCTTCTGGTGTCAATGCTGTAATATGTACATTGCATTGGCTACTTGTCAGTGCAAAAGTCTAGGGTGGCAGGGTCACCTAATTAGTTTAAAAATAAATGTGGTGAGAGGGAGATGGAGCATGTTAATACATGATGTCCAGACTCCACCTACTACGGATCATAGGATCATGGTCCACTGTGACTTAGACATTTACTGGGAACATTTACTGTGACTAAGACATTTACTGGCAACATCATGGTCCACTGTGACTAAGATCATCATGCTTCTGAAATTCAGTTTTGTAATTATTGAGTTAGGTGTTGCCAGGGATTTGTCATTGTGAAACCTTAATCTATGGTGATGAAACAGAGTTTACCAGGCATTTTGGGTCTGAATAGAGATGGGTATTGACATTTTCTTTTTGTTTTATAACGCAAATACGAAAAAGGCATAAGAACATTTGGGAATGAGTGAAGAGTTTATTTCCAAACGCTATATAGACACATTTTTCACATGTATGTTTTTTCTTTAGGAATTCATGCTTATGTGTTATGTGTAGAATATTACTGTCTTCTCAGATTCAGGGGATAATAGATTTTAGATGTGTATTGAAATGGATTCTGTCACAAAACACTATATATTTGTACCTTTATTTAACTAGGCAAAGCATTTAGGAACAAATTCTTATTTACAATAACAGCAACCTTTTGGTTACTAGCCCAACGCTCTAACCACTAAGCTACCTGCTATATCTGCTCCTTAGCTGGAACAGATCTTGTATATTTTACAAACAGATCACATTTTACTGTACTGATATTTTTTTGGGGGGGGTAAATATTGACGTCATAAATGATTATTTTGCAAAGTTCTTTATTCAAAATGTTATTTTGTGTCGCATTGGATTGTGTAAAACCTTTGCCAAGCTTGGCCACGTTGTCCAGTTTTTTAAACACGTTTCGTATTTCTGTGGTCAGCCATGCCCTTTCCCGTTGCTTGTAGCACAATGTGTTTGCAGATAAAGACGGGCAGATAGAGATGGGCACATGAATAGAAATGTCGAGTTGTCATCGGGAGACATTTCAACCTTTTTGAAGTATTAAAAAGGCTGCCGCAACATGTTTAAACATTGCGGCTGAATTACTTTTGCCTGTTGGGATGTCCTTGATGGGATGTCCTTGATGGGATGTCCTTGATAGGATGTCCTTGATGGGATGCCAGGGCCATGTAATTGGTTGTGACAGGACGACTCCCCGGTTACTACGCTTTCCGCATCACAAATCCTATAGATATATAATCTTGATGATAGAGATAGGACAAGACAGTGGCGTAGGAAATCATATTAGCAGCACCGTCCTGTCAGACCACCCTATAAATTGGTTCAACCCAATTTATACAGGTGATGTGATTATGATATGATGCTGCATATTCAGTCAATACTATTGTAGCATTGACAAAACCTTAACCCTCGGATTCACGATAGAACTACAGACAGTATTAAATAGTTTAAAATCCCGTTGGAATTTAGAAACATTCTGGGAGTTCATTTCTAATATTTGTAGTACGGGTCAGAGAAATTGCACTGGGACGGATTACTCCTGATGGAAAAGAAGGATGATTATAAAAGACAAAATCTCTTTCGTCTTAAAGGGAAAATACTAACGTGTCCGTATTCAAATGGAGTGCCCTGCTATGAGGATGTTCAATTTACTGTGCATGGGAAGGTGCAGTAGTTTCCATGCCTTTGGTGGGCTGCCAGGTCCCTCAGCCAGCAGGAGAGCTCCCATGTGTTGCTCAACATCCTCCTCCAACACTCCTGCTGTACTGACTTGAAACCCCTACGTTCTGCCCGATAATATGTGATCAATCACTCTCTCTGTCAGTGTGAACAACATTGATCCAAGGGGTAGTTACAGAAAGCCTTTTAAGGAGAATATTAGAGGCACCTGAACCCATTTGAGTCACTGCTAAGCCTTTGATATTACTGGATGTCTATGAGCGCGGGTCAGCGTCAATGTTCTTGCGTTATTTAAGTGGTTCTAGATCGGAAATATACAGCTCTGGTCCTGGAGAGATTGGATTTTGTACGATTTTGTTTCAGCCTAGCCCACGAGTTTTAAATAATACATTAATCGCAGTATTCAAGTCTGGACCATGATTTGTTCAATTAGGTGTTTGTGCTGAGCGGGAACAAAAGCCTGCACATCAATGTGTTCTCCGGGACCGGAGTTTGAAACCCCATGACACACTGGCAAATAAGACAATGGAGCTCTTTGAAACTTATGTCAATAAACTTCAGCTACTGTTTGTGAAATGAAATGATGAAAAAGTACCCAAACGTTTGATCTCAGACAAGTCAAAGAATGTTAAAAGAACAACAGCTGTGACATGAGGATAACGTTAAAGTGCCCGATACTCAGAGCTAATGGTTCTGTCACTTCCTAATGGTTCTGTCACTTCCATTACCAATGGAACGGTGGCCATCTTGTTTCTCTCTTATGCTTTAGCCTCAATTTAGAGACACTTAGCAGTGGATTCTTATCGTGACACTTCAAATCTCTATCAAATGTTTTTTTTATATATATAATTTCCTGGAAATACAAAAAAAAACATCTACTGATGTCTTCCTGCTTGATTTCAATATTTTGAATGTCAAAACATTTTGTCAGTTTACAAAGTAACAAGTGATGATATTGATATTGCTTTGTTTCTTTGAAGGTACCTTGTGTGTCAGTTATAAAACAAGCTTATTAATCAGAATGACAGAAATGTAGTATGGACGGCTGATTTCTGTCCTCACTAAAGGCTTTAAAGATTGTAGACTAGACTGCGACCAGTGGTCACCAAGGAAAATGCAATTAGTTAATGCAATCACATATGTTCTGTTTTTAATGTAATTCATTTAAATGTTTAATTAACTTAATGTTATGTGTGTGTGTGCGTGCGTTCACACACGCTGGATATAACACATAACATATGTAAAGAGTTTGGAGATAAGATGATTAAAATAGTTTATTAGAGGTACAAGTTTGTGCCTTCCGGAAAGTATTACAGTGCCTACGTTACAGCCTTATTCTAAAATGTATTAAATAAGAAACAATCCTCAGCAATCTACACACAATACTCCATAATGTCAAAGCGAAGACAGGTTTTTAGAAATGTTTGCAAATGTATTAAATGTAAAAAAACAGAAATACCTTATTTACATAAGTATTCAGACCCTTTGCTATGAAACTCTAAATTAAGCTCAGGTGCATCCTGTTTCCATTAATCATCCTTGAGATGTTTCTACAACTTTATTGGAGTCCACCTGTGGTAAATTCAATTTATTTGACTTGATTTGGAAAGACACACACCTGTCTATATAAGGTCCCACAGTTGACAGTGCATGTCAGAGCAAAAACCAAGGCATGAGGTTGAAGGAATTGTCCGTAGAGCTCAGAGACAGGATTTTGTTGAGACTCAGATCTGGGGAAGTGTACCAAAACATTTCTGCAGCATTAAAGGTCCGCAAGAACACAGTGACCTCCATCCTTCTTAAATAGAAGAAGTTTGGAACCACCAAGACTCTTCCTAGAGCTGGCTGCCCGGCCAAACTGAGCAATCTGGGAGAAGGGCCTTGTTCAGGAAGATGACCACAAACATGATGGTCACTCTGACAGAGCTCCAGAGTTCCTTTGTGAAGATGGAAGGACCTTCCAGAAGGACAACCATCTCTGCAGCACTCCACCAATCAGGCGTTTATGGTAGAGTGGCCAGACGGAAGCCACTCCACAGTAAACGGCACATGACAGCCCGCTTGGAGTTTGCCAAAAGGCACCTAAAGACTCTCAGACCATGAGAAACAAGATTCTCTGGTCTGATGAAACCAAGATTGAACTCTTTGAATTCTGAATGCCAAGTGTCATGTCTGGATGAAATCTGGCACCATCCCTACGGTGAAGCATGGTGTTGGCAGCATCATGCTGTTGGGATATTTTACAGCGGCAGGGACTGGGAGACAGGATTGATGCAAAGATGAACAGAGCAAAGTACAGAGAGATCCTTGATGAAAACCTGCTCCAGAGCGCTCAGGACCTCAGACTGGGGCAAAGGTTCACCTTCCAACAGGACAATGACCCTAAGCACACAGCCAAGACAACGCAGGAGGGGCTTTGGGACAGGGTCTACGTACTAATGTAAATGTCATATTTGAGGTATTATTTTTAATAAATTAGCAAAAATGTCTAAAAACCTGTTTTTGCTTTGTCATGATGGGGTATTGTGATGTCATTATGGGGTATTGTGATGTCATTATGGGGTATTGTGATGTCATGATGGGGTATTGTGATGTCATTATGGGGTATTGTGTGTAGATTGATGAGGGGGGGAAAGCAATCCAATCCATTTTAGAATAAGTCTGTAATGTAACAAAATGTGGAAAAAGTCAAGGTGTCTGAATACTTTCCGAATGCACTGTATATCACACTGCTACATCAATTTAAGTTGATGTTAATTGGAGACATGCAGGTATGTTGTGAATGAGAAATTGTGAAAAGACACAGAAATTAATTACCCAAAGACTTTTGAGAAACACAAGACTCAGCTATTATTTATCTGCCTTTGCTTAGAAGTAAACATACGGTTACAAAACAAAACTTCCAGACCACTGATCGCACAACATCTCACAACATCAGTGAATTCAAGAGTTGTTTCACAGTATAAAAAACGTTTCCTAAGACTGAACACAAAGCCACTACTTTGATTTATACAAAGACGTTACATTATTGAGACCTATTCTCTGGTGAAGCACTACTCTTTGTTGCTTTTGTGGCCTCAGTAGAATCATCAGACTCAACTGTCTCCCAAACTGATTGATATCCAACTTTTACACTAGATAACGCATCATACCAATTAAACATGATGCAACTCGGTGTTGTGAGCTCAGCCCCAACTACAGTTATAACCACATCAAAGCTCTAGTAAATAGATTCCTCCCCCCAAAATCCTGGCAAATCAAACATGGCTGTTGTCGTTTGTCAGCCGCTGAGATGCATACGCTCTTATTCATCTCAGTAATTTCAGACGACATAAGTGGGGATGCTATCGCTTTTGTGTCACTGGCTCAGCGCTGGAACATTGGCTTATTGGTTATACTTGAATTATTCATTTGAACCGCGTGGCTGCTTGGCTATGTCAAGGACTGCATAACGGAATGGCTGAAGGGGGTGCATGAGCGGGGAAATTATCTATGCGGTTTCCCATGACTACCCTGTGGCTGTTGTCACAGTTAGAAATGCTTTGTTGGCTACTGCTCCCATATTACGGTTTAACAAAAGCTACTTCTGGATTTGAGCTTATATCTACAGACATATACATGTATATACACCACAGGGGGTTGGTGGCACCTTAATTGGGGAGGACGGGCTCATGGTAAATGGCTGGAGCAGAGTATGTGGAATGGTATAACACTTTTAGTTTCCATTCCATTTGTTACGTTAAAGACATTATTATGAGCCATCCTCCCCTCAGCAGCGTCCACTGATATACATTATTGCTGTACACACAGAACCATATGTAAACGTATCGACACCTTCACTTCCATGCATTGCTCCTATGGTGTGCCGACACACCATGTTTTTTTTTAATGCGTGTATTCAGTCATATCTTTATGTGTGTGTGTGTGGGGGGAGGGGGGGTGGGGGGGGGTGGATAGCTCTTAGAAAACCTGTCAGATCTTTGTATCAACATATCCTTGTTTTCCCTGAGACAGAATCAATGTGTCAATCTCTCTATTTCTTTTCTTTTCATTACACAGACCACTTTCCATCTTCACCACACAGCAAACTGGTGAGTTAAGGACTTTTTCTCTACATGTTAAGACTCTTGATGAAGAGCCCACATCCTTTAGCATACCAATGATACCACTAAATAAAACGTTATAGCCCGAGTGCCTATGATTCATGTCTTGATTCCAGCAGTTACATTAAACACCCATTGATCGTACCCGAGGCCCCCCCACACCTAATCCTATTGCAAAAAAAAAGAAAAACCAAATAGATTCCCTCAGCAGAGATTCCTGCTCTCCGAGGGGCCAGGACGTGCACACCAAATCAATACGCTCTATTGGCTGTAAAATAACCTTTTGATGACCAGCGAGAAAACGCCACTCTGACCATTTCTCACTTCTCTATTGATCTATTCAGTCCTTCCTGTTTTCTTTTTTCCTTTTTCCCCGTAGAACATTCTTGAAAAAGCCTCTCTTTTAGTGGTTATAGCTACATGAAGGTACTATGAGTTTAACGGCACGTGTTGTCTAAGATGTGTGTGTGTGTGTGTGTGTGTGTGTATGTATGTGTAAGTGTGTGTGTGTGTGTGTGTGTGTGTGTGTATGTATGTGTGTGTGTGTGTGTGTGTGTGTGTGTGTGTGTGTGTGTGTGTGTGTGTGTGTGTGTGTGTGTGTGTGTGTGTGTGTGTGTGTGTGTCTGTGTGTGTGTGTGTCTGTGTGTGTCTGTGTGTGTGTGTGTGTGTGTTTCGTCCCCCTCTCAAAAGTTTCTTAAAATGTTTTGGTGTCTTTGTACCAAAAAGGGAGGGAGACCTATCCTGCTGTGCTTGGTCAACTGAGGAGCCATTGACTTCTGTCCGATAACGTTTCCTCACACAAATGCTACTTCGAATAAGGATTAGTAATGGAGAATATGCAATTGCTGCTCAACTGCTAGCAAATTGGTCTCGAACAGAGAAAAGTAACGGAACTGCTATCTTACAAAAGAGGTTGTTGGAGATAAGGACAAATGGAGATCTTACAGTGGGCAAACAGACCACGTGAGTAAAACACAGAGAGTAGTCTCTGATCAGTGATTACTTGCTTATGCATTTAACCACCCTAACCCTCCATGAATGTTTTGACTTATAGTTTTTTTGTCTTTAGAATTGTTCAATAGTAAATGGTTCGGATCACCTGTAAATGGTACAACTAAACACATCACCCCCTGAATGAATCATTCTTTTGGAAGTTACGGCTGTATTTGGGTGAAGGCCATCCACTTTCTGTCCCTTTTGTTGAAGTCGATGATACTCAGTGTTCCCTAGGAGGGGACTGGATTCGGGACACGTTTACCAGACTGTCATTTTGATCAAATGTCCCCCTGAATTTCCCGTTAGCTCCTGCATTAAAAATTTCGTAACCTGCGATCCCTGGTTGCTCGATATATTTAATGAAATATGTTAATAAATCTCTGTTTCCACCAGAGTAAGCAGCCTTGTTGCAGACTCAGCTTTCTCTGTGGACTTTGGTGCCGAACCAAATAAGATTTGTGCCCCGACACTGCAGGCATTTACTTTGTCTGACGGCTTATTACTGTGCCCATGTCTGGGCATAATCTACACTGACGCAAAGGACTATGACTCGTTTGTTAGGCCATTAGGTTAAGGGTTAAGTTATGGAGGAGATAAGGAGATCTAACAGTAAAGCCTTAGAGAAACACTGATACAGTTGTGGATGGATTGTTTTGGGGGACATTTTCAGAATTCAGCTTTCTGCATTGAAGGGTGACTATATAAGTACAATCTCTGCTTCAGTTTTCACATAGATTTACATTGGCGTGTAAAGATTTGGAGAATTGAAATGTTTGTTGGTGATCTGCACATAATGTAATTTTTCTGAGCAAAAATAATAATAATAATAATAATAATAATAATAACAACAATACCTTGCAATGATTTATCTTTCCATCAACATACACAGCATAATTTGTTTTCCCAAAACCTTTTTTCAAAAGGGGTTCTGAATGCATTACCTGGGAAACAATCACACCCTACCCACTGTATTTCAAGACGTATTACTGATAGATAATTAGTGTTGTAATCTTCAGGACTGAATGAATAGAGGGATGAACCGTTTCTCACAAAGACGGGCAAATGAGGTGTTGGAGGAAGCGGAAAATAACCGATCACTCAATCCCTTGACTGAACTATACCTATGCCCTCTACTTAATGTTACAGTCAATATCGGAGATCGATCCACATGGGTGTCACATCTTTACATGGAACCTCAGTTCAGGCTGGACGCTCAAATGCTGAGTATTGGTAAAGTTCTTGTGATGGAGGGTGTGGGTGTGTGTGTGTGTGTGTGTGTGTGTGTGTGTGTGTGTGTGTGTGTGTGTGTGTGTGTGTGTGTGTGTGTGTGTGTGTGTGTGTGTGTGTGTGTGTGTGTGTGTGTGTGTGTGTGTGTATAAGCATGTGTGCAAAAGAGAGATGTGGAAATGTTGCGGCACGTTTCCGGGTCCTCCATGTCTTTCTCTTGGCTGAGACACACTGCAGCAGCTGCTACTAGTCAACACCATCAGTCTTTCCATAATGAGACCAGGGGGAGGTAGGAAGGTTCGGGGGTGGGCTTGGTAGCGCCTCTCAGAGTTGAAGCGAAAGCCTGCAGTGACCCAAGCTGTCCAGATGGACACATGGTGATGGGAAGACGCTTTAGGTGAACCGTAGGGGAACTATCCTCACTAATGCACTTACTGCAAGGGCCAAACTAGAAATGTTCACTTTTAAGAAACATTTTCAAGGGACGCATAATGTCTTGGCATACTTTAGTCTCACGCTCTAGTCTCCTTCTCTAGGCTCACGCTCTAGGCTCACGGTCTAGTGTCACGCTCTAGGCTCACGCTCTAGGCTCACGCTCTAGGCTCACGCCCAGGCTCACGCTCTAGGCTCACGCTCTAGTCTCCTTCTCTAGGCTCACGCTCACGGTCTAGTGTCACGTTCTAGGCTCACGCTCTAGGCTCACGCTCTAGGCTCACGCTCTAGGCTCATACTGGGGGCAGAAGGTAGTCTAGTGGTTAGAGCGTTGGACCAGTAACCAAAAAGGTTGCTGGATCAAATCCTCAGCCTGACAAGGTAACACTCTGTCATTCGGCCCATGAGCAAGGCAGTTAACCCACTGTTCCCAGAGCACTGTGGATGTTGATTAAAGCAGCCCCCCTGCACCTCTCTGATTCAGAGGGGTTGAATTAAATGCAGAAGACACATTTCAGTTATATACATTCAGTTGGACAACTGACTAGGCATCCCTCCTTTCCCCTAGTCTATATATGTTAGTAAGGAGGAAATTTTTCTAGCTTGTATCCCCTTTTTTATTGAGTGGCAGTACTGTGCCTGATGTCATTAGTTATCATCTAATACAGTTTGATCAGCATCTCATCTGTGCAAAGCAAATTCAAAAGGTTTCTTGATTTAATGTGTGGCCATTTTGACAGTGCACCAGCCCTTGCACGATGATTTCATACCCTATTCCTCAAAAAAAAAAGAGAAAAGCACTTCTCCAAAGGAAGACGACGCCAAAAAAAGGCTGCGGACAGTTCTTGTGAATCAGCTTAAAAACACTAACATTTTCTGTGGTCCAAGAACCCCAGGAAAATAAAAAGGCAATTAAGCTAATGCAGTGTGGGTGTCATAAGGTTGGAGATATTTCAAGAGCGGAGCAATTTACTGCCTGGAAAAGGAGGAGCGCACTTGGATAAAACATCCCCCTTGCTCCAGATTTATTATGCTTTTAGTTCTGTTATATGTGATACAATTAGCAGGAGGTGCCAATAAGGCACATGCTCAAGGACATGGTCATCGCCAGGCCATCTGTTATTAATTGCATTGTCCTTTATGTGGCAGGCCCCGAGAGGCGACATTTTGCCGTCGCACTTACTGGATAGACACATGACACCATGGACATGGACTGCACTTCTGGGAGCGTATTTTAAAGACAAAAAATGATGATAATGTCCTAATGCTCTATAGCTGGTAACATAACACTCATTGAGCTAATATTGACATTTTGGTAATGGTAAATATTGGTCTATACAGACTAGTGAACCGTGTGGGAGTCTAAAGACATCTGACTGTGACCAATTATTCCAGAATGAGCTCTGTTGGTGTGTCATTCAGAAAATGTAGTGGTAAAAATAAATTGCATAAAAAGGGCTATCACTGTGAGCATGTGAAAAGGCTATCACTGTGAGCATGTGAAAAGGGCTATCACTGTGAGCATGTGAAAAGGCTATCACTGTGAGCATGTGAAAAGGCTATCACTGTGAACATGTGAAAAGGCTATCACTGTGAGCATGTGAAAAGGCTATCACTGTGAGCATGTGAAAAGGGCTATCACTGTGAGCATGTGAAAAGGCTATCACTGTGAGCATGTGAAAAGGCTATCACTGTGAACATGTGAAAAGGCTATCACTGTGAACATGTGAAAAGGCTATCACTGTGAGCATGTGAAAAGGCTATCACTGTGAACATGTGAAAAGGCTATCACTGTGAGCATGTGAAAAGGCTATCACTGTGAGTCTGTGAAAAGGGCTATCACTGTGAGCATGTGAAAAGGCTATCACTGTGAGCATGTGAAAAGGCTATCACTGTGAACATGTGAAAAGGCTATCACTGTGAACATGTGAAAAGGCTATCAATGTGAGCATGTGAAAAGGCTATCACTGTGAACATGTGAAAAGGCTATCACTGTGAGCATGTGAAAAGGCTATCACTGTGAGTCTGTGAAAAGGGCTATCACTGTGAGTCTGTGAAAAGGCCATCGCTGTGAGTCTGTGAAAAGGGCTATCACTGTGAGTCTGTGAAAAGGCCATCGCTGTGAGTCTGTGAAAAGGATATCACTGTGAGTCTGTGAAAAGGGCTATCACTGTGAGTCTGTGAAAAGGCCATCGCTGTGAGTCTGTGAAAAGGCTATCACTGTGAGTCAGTTTTTAAAATGGCTGTAAAATGGCTATCACTGTGTCTGTTAAAAGGCTAGCACTGACATTCTGTAAAAAGGCTATCACTGTGAGTCTGTGAAAAGGCCATCACTGTGAGTCTGCAAAAAGGCTATCACTGGGAGTTGGTGAAAAGGCTTTCACTGCAAGTCTGTGAAAGGGCTATCACTGTGAGTCTGTGAAAGGGCTATCACTGTGAGTCTGTGAAAGGACTATCACTTTGAGTCTGTAAAATGGCTATCACTGTGAATATGTGAAAAGGCTATCACTGTGAGTCTGTAAAAAGGCTAGCACTGTGATTCTGTAAAAAGGCTATCACTGTGAGTCTGTGAAAAGGCCATCACTGTGAGTCTGTGAAAAGGATATCACTGTGAGTCTATGAAAAGGCTATTACTGGGAGTTGGTGAAAAGGCTTTCACTGCAAGTCTGTGAAAGGGCTATCACTGTGAGTCTGTGAAAAGGCTATCACTGTGAGTCTGTAAAAAGGCTATCACTGTGAGTCTGTGAAAAGGCTATCACTGTGAGTCTGTGAAAAGGCTATCACTGTGAATCTATGAAAAGGTTATCACCAGACCAGTTAAGAGATAATCACTGAGTCTTCCAGAAGAACCACCAGGTTAAGTTTCTCTTTGCAGTGAAACATAAAACATTCAATTGAGTAAAATTAACATGTCTAAATCTATCTAAATGATCATAGAGCAATTCCTCAGATCCTATTCAATACAGCCTTAGTGGAGTGGGTAATCTTCATTATTGAACAAATGGGGGGAGAACTGCAGAGGGCAGCAATGACATGCAGAAGCCCCTGAGTACCACAGAACCAATTCTGATGAAGGGGGAGGTGAGAGCCGAGCGCTAGCCATTGAGTCTACTATACATAGTGGCATGCAATGATTACAGTTAGACCAGTTTCCTAAGCAATGATTACAGTTAGACTAGTCTCCTTAGCAGTGATTACACTTCGTCTAGTCTCCTTAGCAGTGATTACAGTTAGACCAGTCTCCTAAGCAGTGATTACAGTTAGACCAGGCTCCTTAGCAGTGATTACAGTTAGACCAGGCTCCTAAGCAGTGATTACAGTTAGATTAGTCTCCTTAGCAGTGATTACAGTTAGACCAGTCTCCTAAGCAGTGATTACAGTTAGACTAGTCTCCTTAGCAGTGATTACAATTAGACCAGTCTCCTAAGCAGTGATTACAGTTAGACTAGTCTCCTTAGCAGTGATTACAGTTAGACTACTCTCAGTAGCAGTTAGACTAGTGCCCTTAGCTGTGATTACAGTTAGACTAGTCTCATTAGCAGTTAGATTAGTGTCCTTAGCAGTGATTACAGTTAGACTAGTGCCCTTAGCTGCGATTACAGTTAGACTAGTCTCCTTAGCAGTGATTACAGTTAGACTAGTGCCCTTAGCAGTGATTACAGTTAGACTAGTCTCCTTAGCAGTGATTACAGTTAGACTAGTCTCATTAGCAGTGATTACAGTTAGATTAGTGCCCTTAGCAGTGATTACAGTTAGACTAGTCTCCTTAGCAGTGATTACAGTTAGACTAGTCTCATTAGCAGTTAGACTAGTGTCCTTAGCAGTGATTACATTTAGACTAGTCTCCTTAGCAGAGATTACAGTTAGACTAGTCTCCTTAGCAGTGATTACAGTTAGACTAGTGTCCTTAGCAGTAATTACAGTTAGACTAGTGTCCTTAGCATTGATTACATTTAGACCAGTCTCATTAGCAGTTAGACTAGTCTCCTTAGCAGTGATTACAGTTAGACCAGTCTCATTAGCAGTTAGACTAGTCTCCTTAGCAGTGTTTACAGTTAGACTAGTCTCCTTAGCAGTGATTACAGTTAGACTAGTCTTTTTAGCAGTGATTACAGTTAGACTAGTCTCATTAGCAGTTAGACCGGTCTCATTAGCAGTGATTACAGTTAGACTAGTCTCATTACCAGGGATTACAGTTAGACTAGTCTCCTTAGCAGTGATTACAGTTAGACTAGTCTCCTTAGCAGTGATTACAGTTAGACTATTGTCCTTAGCAGTTAGATTAGTGCCCTTGGCAGTGATTACAGTTACACTAGTATCCTTAGCAGTGATTACAGTTAGACTAGTGTCCTTAGCAGTTATTACAGTTAGACCAGTCTCTTTAGCAGTGATTACAGTTAGACTAGTCTCCTTAGCAGTTATTACAGTTAGACCAGTCTCATTAGCAGTGATTCCAGTTAGACTAGTGCCCTTAGCTGTGTTTACAGTTAGACTAGTCTCTTTAGCAGTGATTACAGTTAGACTAGTCTCATTAGCAGTGATTACAGTTAGATTAGTGCCCTTAGCAGTGATTACAGTTAGACTAGTGTCCTTAGCAGTGATTACAGTAAGATTATTCTCCTTAGCAGTGATTACAGTTAGACTAGTCTCATTAGCAGTGATTACAGTTAGACTAGTGCCCTTAGCTGTGATTACAGTTAGACTAGTCTCCTTAGCAGTGATTACAGTTAGACCAGTCTCATTAGCAATGATTACAGTTAGACTAGTGCCCTTAGCAGTGATTGCAGTTAGATTAGTCTCCTTAGCAGTGATTACAGTTAGATTAGTGTCAGCAGTGATTACAGTTAGACTAGTGCCCTTATCTGTGATTAAAGTTAGACTAGTCTCCTTAGCAGTGATTACAGTTAGACTAGTCTCATTAGCAGTGATTACAGTTAGACTAGTCTCTTTAGCAGTGATTACAGTTAGACTAGTGTCCTTAGCAGTGATTACAGTTAGACTAGTCTCCTTAGCAGTGATTACAGTTAGACTAGTCTCCTTAGCAGTGATTACAGTTAGACTTGTCTCATTAGCAGTGATTACAGTTAGACTAGTGTCCTTAGCAGTTATTACAGTTAGACTAGTGTCCTTAGCAGTAATTACAGTTAGACCATTAGCAGTTAGACTAGTCTCCTTAGCAGTTATGTTACATTTAGACCAGTCTCATTAGCAGTTAGACTAGTCTCATTAGCAGTGATTACAGTTAGACTGTTGTCCTTAGCAGTGATTACATTTAGACTAGTGTCCTTAGCAGTGATTCCAGTTAGACTAGTTTCCTTAGCAGTGATTCCAGTTAGACTAGTGCCCTAAGCAGTGATTACAGTGAGATTAGTCTCATTAGCAGTGATTACAGTTAGACTATTCTCCTTAGCATTGATTACAGTTAGACTAGTCTCCTAGGCATTGATTATAGTTATACTAGTCTCATTAGCAGTTAGATCGGTCTCCTTAGCAGTGATTACAGTTAGACCAGTCTCCTTAGCATTGATTACAGTTAGACTAGTCTCCTTAGCAGTGATTACAGTTAGACTAGTCTCATTAGCAGTGATTACAGTTAGATTAGTGCCCTTAGCAGTGATTACAGTTAGACTAGTCTCCTTAGCAGTGATTACAGTTAGACTAGTCTCATTAGCAGTTAGACTAGTGTCCTTAGCAGTGATTACATTTAGACTAGTCTCCTTAGCAGAGATTACAGTTAGACTAGTCTCCTTAGCAGTGATTACAGTTAGACTAGTGTCCTTAGCAGTAATTACAGTTAGACTAGTGTCCTTAGCATTGATTACATTTAGACCAGTCTCATTAGCAGTTAGACTAGTCTCCTTAGCAGTGATTACAGTTAGACCAGTCTCATTAGCAGTTAGACTAGTCTCCTTAGCAGTGTTTACAGTTAGACTAGTCTCCTTAGCAGTGATTACAGTTAGACTAGTCTTTTAGCAGTGATTACAGTTAGACTAGTCTCATTAGCAGTTAGACCGGTCTCATTAGCAGTGATTACAGTTAGACTAGTCTCATTACCAGGGATTACAGTTAGACTAGTCTCCTTAGCAGTGATTACAGTTAGACTAGTCTCCTTAGCAGTGATTACAGTTAGACTATTGTCCTTAGCAGTTAGATTAGTGCCCTTGGCAGTGATTACAGTTACACTAGTATCCTTAGCAGTGATTACAGTTAGACTAGTGTCCTTAGCAGTTATTACAGTTAGACCAGTCTCTTTAGCAGTGATTACAGTTAGACTAGTCTCCTTAGCAGTTATTACAGTTAGACCAGTCTCATTAGCAGTGATTCCAGTTAGACTAGTGCCCTTAGCTGTGTTTACAGTTAGACTAGTCTCTTTAGCAGTGATCACAGTTAGACTAGTCTCATTAGCAGTGATTACAGTTAGATTAGTGCCCTTAGCAGTGATTACAGTTAGACTAGTGTCCTTAGCAGTGATTACAGTAAGATTATTCTCCTTAGCAGTGATTACAGTTAGACTAGTCTCATTAGCAGTGATTACAGTTAGACTAGTGCCCTTAGCTGTGATTACAATTAGACTAGTCTCCTTAGCAGTGATTACAGTTAGACCAGTCTCATTAGCAATGATTACAGTTAGACTAGTGCCCTTAGCAGTGATTGCAGTTAGATTAGTCTCCTTAGCAGTGATTACAGTTAGATTAGTGTCAGCAGTGATTACAGTTAGACTAGTGCCCTTATCTGTGATTAAAGTTAGACTAATCTCCTTAGCAGTGATTACAGTTAGACTAGTCTCATTAGCAGTGATTACAGTTAGACTAGTCTCTTTAGCAGTGATTACAGTTAGACTAGTGCCCTTAGCAGTGATTACAGTTAGACTAGTCTCCTTAGCAGTGATTACAGTTAGACTAGTCTCATTAGCAGTTAGACTAATGTCCTTAGCAGTGATTACATTTAGACTAGTCTCCTTAGCAGAGATTACAGTTAGACTAGTCTCCTTAGCAGTGATTACAGTTAGACTAGTGTCCTTAGCAGTAATTACAGTTAGACTAGTGTCCTTAGCATTGATTACAGTTAGACCAGTCTCATTAGCAGTTAGACTAGTCTCCTTAGCAGTGAGTACAGTTAGACCAGTCTCATTAGCAGTTAGACTAGTCTCCTTAGCAGTGTTTACAGTTAGACTAGTCTCCTTAGCAGTGATTACAGTTAGACTAGTCTCATTAGCAGTGATTACAGTTAGACTAGTCTCATTAGCAGTTAGACCGGTCTCATTAGCTGTGATTACAGTTAGACTAGTCTCATTACCAGGGATTACAGTTAGACTAGTCTCCTTAGCAGTGATTACAGTTAGACTAGTGTCCTTAGCTAGCAGTGATTACAGTTAGACTATTGTCCTTAGCAGTTAGATTAGTGCCCTTGGCAGTGATTACAGTTAGACGAGTATCCTTAGCAGTGATTACAGTTAGACTAGTCTCTTTAGCAGTGATTACAGTTAGACTAGTATCCTTAGCAGTTATTACAGTTAGACCAGTCTCATTAGCAGTGATTCCAGTTAGACTAGTGTCCTTAGCAGTGAGTACAGTTAGACCAGTCTCATTAGCAGTTAGACTAGTCTCCTTAGCAGTGTTTACAGTTAGACTAGTCTCCTTAGCAGTGATTACAGTTAGACTAGTCTCATTAGCAGTGATTACAGTTAGACTAGTCTCATTAGCAGTTAGACCGGTCTCATTAGCTGTGATTACAGTTAGACTAGTCTCATTACCAGGGATTACAGTTAGACTAGTCTCCTTAGCAGTGATTACAGTTAGACTAGTGTCCTTAGCTAGCAGTGATTACAGTTAGACTATTGTCCTTAGCAGTTAGATTAGTGCCCTTGGCAGTGATTACAGTTAGACGAGTATCCTTAGCAGTGATTACAGTTAGACTAGTCTCTTTAGCAGTGATTACAGTTAGACTAGTATCCTTAGCAGTTATTACAGTTAGACCAGTCTCATTAGCAGTGATTCCAGTTAGACTGGTGTCCTTAGCAGTGATTACAGTTAGACTAGTGTCCTTAGCAGTGATTCCAGTTAGACTAGTTTCCTTAGCAGTGATTCCAGTTAGACTTGTACCCTTAGCAGTGATTACAGTGAGACTAGTCTCATTAGCAGTGATTACAGTTAGACTAGTCTCCTTAGCAGTGCTTACAGTTAGACTAGTGTCCTTAGCATTGATTACAGTTAGACTAGTGTCCTTAGCAGTGATTACAGTTAGACTAGTCTCCTTAGCAGTGATTACAGTTAGACCAGTCTCATTAGCAGTGATTACATTTAGACTAGTCTCCTTAGCAGTGATTACAGTTAGACTAGTCTCCTTAAAGGTGATTACAGTTAGACTAGTCTCCTTAGCAGTGATTACAGTTAGACTTGTCTCATTAGCAGTTAGACCGGTCTCCTTAGCAGTGATTACAGTTAGACTAGTGTCCTTAGCAGTGATTACAGTTAGACTAGTGTCCTTAGCAGTGATTCCAGTTAGACTAGTCTCCTTAGCAGTGATTACAGTTAGACCAGTCTCATTAGCAGTTAGACTAGTCTCTTTAGCAGTGATTACAGTTAGACTAGTCTCCTTAGCAGTGATTACATTTAGACTAGTCTCCTTAGCAGTGATTACAGTTAGACTATTCTCCTTAGCAGTGATTACAGTTAGACCAGTCTCATTAGCAGTGATTACATTTAGACTAGTCTCCTTAGCAGTGATTACAGTTAGACTATTCTCCTTAAAGGTGATTACAGTTAGACTAGTCTCCTTAGCAGTGATTACAGTTAGACTTGTCTCATTAGCAGTTTGACCGGTCTCCTTAGCAGTAATTACAGTTAGACTAGTGTCCTTAGCAGTGATTCCAGTTAGTCTAGTGTCCTTAGCAGTGATTACAGTTAGACTAGTGTCCTTAGCAGTGATTCCAGTTAGACTAGTGTCCTTAGCAGTGATTACAGTTAGACTAGTCTCCTTAGCAGTGATTACAGTTAGACTAGTGTCCTTAGCATTGATTACAGTTAGACTAGTGTCCTTAGCAGTGATTACAGTTAGACTAGTCTCCTTAGCAGTGATTACAGTTAGACTAGTCTCCTTAGCAGTGATTACAGTTAGACTTGTCTCATTAGCAGTGATTACAGTTAGACTAGTGTCCTTAGCAGTTATTACAGTTAGACTAGTGTCCTTAGCAGTAATTACAGTTAGACCATTAGCAGTTAGACTAGTCTCCTTAGCAGTTATGTTACATTTAGACCAGTCTCATTAGCAGTTAGACTAGTCTCATTAGCAGTGATTACAGTTAGACTGTTGTCCTTAGCAGTGATTACATTTAGACTAGTGTCCTTAGCAGTGATTCCAGTTAGACTAGTTTCCTTAGCAGTGATTCCAGTTAGACTAGTGCCTAAGCAGTGATTACAGTGAGATTAGTCTCATTAGCAGTGATTACAGTTAGACTATTCTCCTTAGCATTGATTACAGTTAGACTAGTCTCCTAGGCATTGATTATAGTTATACTAGTCTCATTAGCAGTTAGATCGGTCTCCTTAGCAGTGATTACAGTTAGACCAGTCTCCTTAGCATTGATTACAGTTAGACTAGTGTCCTTAGCAGTGATTACAGTTAGACTAGTCTCCTGAGCATTGATTACAGTTAGACTAGTGTCCTTAGCAGTGATTCCAGTTAGACTAGTGCCCTAAGCAGTGATTACAGTGAGATTAGTCTCATTAGCAGTGATTACAGTTAGACTATTCTCCTTAGCATTGATTACAGTTAGACTAGTGTCCTAGGCATTGATTACAGTTATACTAGTCTCATTAGCAGTTAGATCGGTCTCCTTAGCAGTGATTACAGTTAGACCAGTCTCCTTAGCATTGATTACAGTTAGACTAGTGTCCTTAGCAGTGATTACAGTTAGACTAGTCTCCTGAGCATTGATTACAGTTAGACTAGTGTCCTTAGCAGTGATTACAGTTAGACCAGTCGCCTTAGCTCAGATTCGGAGTAACACATTCAGCTAGCTACTGCTCTCTCATGTAAACATCAATGTAAGGGATATCATTTCATTATGAACAATAAATAATACTATACTCCTCCAAATATCCAAAGAGTTTCACAAATAAGGAAAATGTAACCCAACAATACACAATACTTAAATATTCACGCTTAGTCTTTCCAGTATGTGGACATCCCAGTGTGACCTATTGTTTTACAGGATATTAATCATACTTCTTGTGGACATGAAGGTTTACATATTGAGACTATGGAAGAGTTGTTTGCTTTCATCTACTATGCAACACAAAGTCATTACAAGCTCTAAAAAGAGAAATCATTGTTAAACTAAAGAAGCATTCCTCACCAGGTGACTTAAAAACCAAGAAAAGCACTCGGTGTCTGCATAGATCTTTGCTTATTCACAGGACAAATAAACAGGCTTACGTTTTTCAACCAGTTTTCAGCCTAATGCCTCTTCACATACGGTACATGTTTAGTAAGCATCACCATTTGAAAAACATCTACACGTACTTCTCTCGTCGTACTTCTCTCAAATGTGTGGGCAAATCCGATTTTGAAATGTGTGACTAACTTTGCATGGCAGTCCGTAACTGTAAAAAGAAGTGAAACTCAGAAAAGAAGAAGAGAAAATTTAAATGAACGTTCAAGTACTAGACTCCCCTCTCTCCCGGTGTGTCAGTGATGTTTTTCAAGCTTAATGGGATTTGATCTAAATTTAGAGGGATCATGTCTCGCTCACGGAGCAAGGTATTTAAAATTGAAATGGAGATACCTAGGCAAATTGCTACTTTGCATAGCTTTCTGACAATGTGTCATTACACGACGAACTCATGCCTGCCAAGAGGGGTGCAGGGGGGGTCTATTTTGGGGATGAGAGCAGAGCAAGGCTCAAGCCCCATCACCACCCTCATGTAAATAGTAAGCTGGCACCCCTTCATAGCATTTAACGACAGGTGGGGAGACAAGTTTCTGACACAAGCGTTCATACGCGCAAACAGAGCCTCCATCATGTCAGTGCCTGGCAGCATTCATTTTCCGGTGATGGTTTTATTTGACAGGCTGGAAAATATGCAAATGATCATTTCCGTTCCATATTTTGGCACCATGAAAGCCAATAGCTGACAGAGTACAAGTTGATAGACTAGTTGAATACTCTGTCATTCTCAGGATGAAGGAGTACATGTGTGGCCTGTTTTGTTTTGGAGTTGACATTGTCTGAATGACAGGTCCTCCCTCGCTCATGAATTGGCTTTGCAGGGATCCAGGAAACAAAAGCAGGCCAAATCTTACAGCATGTTGGCTTATGGAAGGGCTCCTGAAAAACCACGCACTCGCCATAATGTCAAGAAAAATAGACAGTGAAGGGCAATGCACAGTGCACACATAACGATACAAGCTGGCATTGACACCGGGACATTATTAAGCTCCACTAATAACACAAACGGATGAATCATTATCTTTTGTACCTTGAAAAAGACACTCCAATTCTAGAAATGAACAGGGCACAATGAAGAATTTACTGTGATCCTTTAATCGTGAATCTGAGTTTAATAAATGTGTAAATTGGTGCATCTGAGACAGCTTGGGACGTGTTAATATTTGGATATGACTCGTGAAAGGGAAGAATAGGCAGGAAAATGGCTTACTGATGGGCTGGGGAATAGCAGGCAAAGATCCATCCACCATCTGTGCCATTCTGCATATTACTACCATTTTATCACATTATTATGAGGGTTTTGTGAATTCAAGCTTTGGCAGACTTCACAGGAAACAACAAACATGTTTTATGACTGCCATCTTGGTGAGCGACTAGAGCAGAGGCTAAACTAAGAACATACTGAGCCTTTTTTTGTGGATTGGAACAGCTCGCGTAAGTGACAACCTGATGATTAGGACCAAATGCAAACGGAGCTATCTGTCTTTAAAGCTGCTACTGAAGTGAATGCAGAGATATTACATCTTAGTTGATAGGAATATTTGGTAGTATGAAAAACAGCTACTCCAAAAAAACTCAAACTCACGAATTCCATTTAACACAATGGATCCCATTCAACTCAAGTAGTGAATCTATTGAATCTCAGTAGGTGAATCTATTGACTCAGTGGGTTAATATATTGAATCTCAGTGGATGAATCTATTTACTCTCAATGGGTTAATGTATTGAATCTCAGTGGGTGAATGTATTGCATCTCAGTGGATGAATGCATTGAATCTCAGTGGGTGGGTTGATGTACTGAATCTCAGTTGGTTAATGTATTGAATCTCAGCGGGTGAATGTATTGAATATCAGTGGGTGAATGTATTGAATATCAGTGGGTGAACGTATTGAATCTCAGTGGATGAATGCATTGAATCTCAGTGGGTTAATGTATTGAATCTCAGTGGGTGAATGTATTTAATCTCAGTGGGAGAATGTATTGAATCTCAGTGGGAGAATGTATTGAATCTCAGTGGGTGAATGTATTGAATCTCAGTGGGGTGAATGTATTGAATCTCAGTGGGAGAATGTATTGAATCTCAGTGGGTGAACGTATTGAATCTCAGTGGGTGAATGTATTGAATCTCAGTGGGTGAATGTAGGGAATCTCAGTTGGTTAATGTATTGAATCTCAGCGGGTGAATGTGTTGAATCTCAGTGGGTAAATGTATCGAATCTCAGTGGGTGAATGTATTGAATCTCAGTGGGTGAATGTATTGAATCTCAGTCGGTGAATGTATTGAATCTCAGTGGGTGAATGTATTAAATCTCAGTGGGATAATGTATTGAATCTCAGTGGGTGAATGCATTGAATCTTAGTGGGTTAATGTATTGAATCTCAGTGGGTTAATGTATTGAATCTCAGTGGGTGAATGTATTGAATCTCAGTGGGTGAATGTAGAATGTATTGAATCTCAGTGGGTGAATGTATTGAATCTCAGTGGGTTGATGTATTTAATCTCATTGGATGAATGCATTGAATCTCAGTGGGTTAATGTATTGAATCTCAGTGGGTTAATGTATTGCATCTCAGTGGGTGGGTTGATGTACTGAATCTCAGTGGATGAATGTATTGAATCTCAGTGGATGAATGTATTGAATCTCAGTGGGTGAATGTATTGAATCTCAGTGGGTTAATGTATTGAATCTCAGTGGGTGAATGCATTGAATCTCAGTGGGTTAATGTATTGAATCTCAGTGGGTGAATGTATTGATTCTCAGTGGGTGAATGTAGAATGTATTGAATCTCAGTGGGTGAATGTATTGAATCTCAGTTGGTGAATGTATTTAATCTCAGTGGGTTAATGTATTGAATCTCAGTGGGTGAATGCATTGAATCTCAGTGGGTTAATGTATTGAATCTCAGTGGGTTAATGTATTGAATCTCAGTGGGTTAATGTATTGCATCTCAGTGGGTGAATGTAGAATGTATTGAATCTCAGTGGGTGAATGTATTGAATCTCAGTGGGTGAATGTATTTAATCTCAGTGGGTTGATGTATTGAATCTCAGTGGATGAACGCATTGAATCTCAGTGGGTTAATGTTTTGAATCTCAGTGGGTGAATGTATTTAATCTCAGTGGGTTGATGTATTGAATCTCAGTGGATGAACGCATTGAATCTCAGTGGGTGAATGTATTGAATCTCAGTGGGTGAATGCATTGAATCTCAGTGGGTTAATGTATTGAATCTCAGTGGGTGAATGTATTGAATCTCAGTGGATGAATGTATTGAATCTCAGTGGATGAATGTATTGAATCTCAGTAGGTTGATGTATTCAATCTCAGTGGTTGAATGTATTGGATCTCAGTGGGTTAATGTATTGAAACTCAGTGGGTGAATGTATTGAATCTCAGTGGGCTCACATGTAGAGAGTGTTTGGTTGTATCTTGTATTGGCTCTTTCTATGTCACATTTTGGTTTGCTAAACAGTTGTATGTTATATATTCAGACCCTTTGACTATTTCCACATTTTGTTACGTCACAGACTTATTCTACAATTGATTTTAAAAAAGTGTTTCACTCATCAATCTACACACAACAAGTAATCAGATGGCTACCCGGACTATTCTCATTGTGTCCCGCCACTAACCCCCTCTTTACGCAGCTGCTATTCTCTGTCTATCATCTATGCATAGTCACTTTAACTATACCTAGATGTACATATTACCTCAATTAGCCCGACTAACCGGTACTCCCGCACATTGACTCTGTACCCGTACCACCTGTATATAACCTCTCTACTGTTATTTTCACTCTCATTTTACATTAAAAAAATTCTTTACTTAACTCTTGTTTACCTAATACCTATTTTTTGCTTAAAAATTGTTGTTGGTTAGGGTCTGTAAGTAAGCATTTCACTGTAAGGTCTACACCTGTTGTTTTTGGCGCACGTGACAAATAAACTTTGATTTGATTCGAACAGCCCATAATGACAAAGACAAAAATAGTTACAAAAATAAAAACTGAAATATCACATTTACATAAGTGTACAGACCCTTTACTCGGGACTTTGTTGAAGCACCTCTGGCAGCGATTACAGCCTTGAGTCTTCTTGGATATAACATTACAAAGTTGGCACATCTGTATTTGGGGAGTATCTCCCATTCTTCTCTGCAGATCCTCTCAACCTCTGTCAGGTTTGATGGGGAGCGTCGCTGCACAGCTATTTTCAGGTCTCTCCAGAGATGTTTGATCGGGATCAAGTCCGGGCTCTGGCTGGGCCACTCAAGGACATTCAGAGACTTGTCCCGAAGCCACTCCTGCGTTGTCTTGGCTGTGAGCTTAGGGTCATTGTCCTATTGGAAGGTGAACCTTTGTCGCAGTCTGAGGTCTTGAGCACTCTGGAGCAAGTTTTCATCAAGGATCTCTCTGTACTTTGCTCCGTTCATCTTTCCTCAATCATGACTAGTCTCCCAGTTCCTGCCGCTGAAAAACATCCCCACAGTATGATTCTGCCACCACCATGCTTCACCGTAGGGATGGTGCCAGGTTTCCTCCAGACGTGATGCTTGGCATTCAGGCCAAAGAGTTCAATCTTGGTTTCTTTAGACCAGAGAATCTTGTTTCTCATGGTCTGAGAGTCTTTAAGTGGCTTTTGGCAAAATCCCCATGCAGGCTGTCATGTGCCTTTTCCTGATGAGTGGCTTCCGTCTGGCCACTCTAACATAAAGGCCTGATTGGTGGAGTGCTGCAGAGATGGTTGTCCTTCTGGAACTTTCTCCCATCACCACAGAGGAACTCTGGAGCTCTGTCCGAGTGACCATCGGGTTTTTGGCACCTCCCTGACCACGGCCCATCTCCTCTCAATTGCTGTTTGGCCGGCCAGCCAACTCTAGGAAGAGTCTTTGTGGTTCCAAACTTCTTACATTTAAGAATGATGGAGGCAACTGTGTTCTTGGGAACCTTCAATGCAGCAGAAATGTTTTGGTACACTTCCCCAGATCTGAGTCTCAACACAATCCTGTCTCGGAGCTCTATGGACAATTCCTTCAACCTCATGGCTTGGTTTTTGATCTGACACGCACTGTCAACTGTGGGACATTATATAGACAGGTGTGTGCCTTTCCAAATCAAGTCCAATCAATTGAATTTACCACAGGTGAACCAAACAAGTTGTAGAAACATTTCAAGGATGATCAATGGAAACAGGATGCATCTGAGCTCAATTTCGTGTCTCATAGCAAAGGGGCTGAATACTCATGTAAATAAGGTATTTTTGTTTTTAATTTTTTAATACATTTGCAAAACATTTCAAAAAATGTGTTTTTCGCTTTGTCATTATGATGTGTTGTGTGTAAATTGATGAGGATATATATATATTTTATCCATTTTACAATAAGGTTGTAACCTAAAAAAATTTGGAAAAAGGGGGAAGAGGTCTGAATACTTTCCGAATGCGCTGTATGTATCAGTTACATTGTACTCCCTCCACGCAGGAGTACAAATACTAATTTCATTAAAAGAAGGCATATTTTTTTGATTGCTGGTTGAGGAATTTAAAATACCTTTATAATGCAATGATGTGAGAGAGATTAGAATTAGAGCAGTGCTTTCAAAACAATTCTGCAGATAATTACTGTTCTGCAAAGAGCACTGAGCTGGGAGCTGTTATTGCACATTTGGTACACATGTGTTACTATGTAGTTGCACTGATGGTCGGTGAAGTAACCATTTCCGTGTAATACGTTTCATGTCATCTGATTACAAAAATAAAAACTGTATCTGCAATCAGTTACGTTTCCAACTAAAACATTTTTAATCAGATTACAGATACTTTAAAAAAAAAAGAAAAATAGATGATTACTTCTTGGATTACTTTTAAAGTCAGAAAGGATGTTTGCGGTGAACAAAATACATTATGACACATTTCTGTTTTGTCAATGACATTCAATTCAGCGTCGAAAACAGGCGCAAGTTTAAGTTCCACCTGAATGAGTATGAGACCATGATGACACATCAACGCTTTTGATGGGTACGTTTTTTTCTACATCTCATGCCTGCTACGGGGAAAGATCAGATTGGGTAATCTAAAAGTAACATTTACCGATAAACATTTTGGACAGGTAACTAGTAACTATAATGGATTACATTTAGAAAACAACATACCCAACCCTGCTGATGGTTGTGGACAAATATGCAGTTCATGTCACAAGGCCAATTGCATACTGCTAACCTTGGGGCAGGAAGAAGATGAAAGAAATACTGTAGTTACAAATCCAATATTTTAGTTTCACAGTTTTATTATGTTTCTGTACCCAGTCACCCTGAACAGGAATGCACCACGGGCAATTTTAAGGACTGTGTTTAACTTTCCACTTAAAAAATGTCTGGTGTAATGTGCAATTATGGTCAATGTTTATGAACAACCATGAAGGAAACTTAGTCTACCGTCAAAGGAAGGCCATTATGTAATAAAGGTTAATATCCATGAAGAGAAAAGGGGTCTATACAATCATTAAGAAGAAAAGACTGGACCTTCTATCAAATATAGACTGAGCAAATCTGTACATAGATATTTCTTAACAATACTCTTATTTCTAATGTTAAAGCAACAATCTGCACCACTGGACCTTATAAAACAAAGCACAAATCGAACTCTATTCAACTGGTATCGGTCATTATGCAATCCTTTTGGTAACATTTTATAATAGGTGTGGTTACACGTGGTCTGCCGCTGCGAGGACGATCAGCTGTCCGTCCCGTCTCCCTGTAGCGCTGTCTTAGGCGTCTCACAGTACGGACATTGCAATTTATTGCCCTGGCCACATCTGCAGTCCTCATGCCTCCTTGCAGCATGTCTAAGGCACGTTCACGCAGATGAGCAGGGACCCTGGGTATCTTTCTTTTGGTGTTTTTCAGAGTCAGTAGAAAGGCCTCTTTAGAGTCCTAAGTGTTCATAACTGTGACCTTAATTGCCCACCGTCTGAAAGCTGTTAGTGTCATAACGACCGTTCCACAGGTGCATGTTCATTAATTGTTTATGGTTCATAGAACAAGCATGGAAAACAGTGTTTAAACTCTACAATGAAGATCTGTGAAGTTATTTGGATTTTTACGAATTATCTTTGAAAGACAGGGTCCATAAAAAGGGACGTTTCTTTTTTTGCTGAGTTTATATATACAGTTGAAATCGGAAGTTTACATACACTTAGGTTGGAGTCATTAAAACTTGTTTTTCAACCACTCCACTATTTTCTTGTTAACAAACTATAGTTTTGGCAAGTCGGTTAGGACATTTACTTTGTGCATGACACAAGTCATTTTCCAACAATTGTTTACAGACAGATTATTTCACTTATAATTCCTTGTATCACAATTCCAGTGGGTCAGAAGTTTACATACACTAAGTTGACTGTGCCTTTAAACAGCTTGGAAAATCCCAGAAAATTATGTCATGGCTTTAGAAGCTTCTGATAGGCTAATTGACATTTGAGTCAATTGGAGGTGCACCTGTGGATGTATTTCAAGGCCTACCTTCAAACTCAGTGCCTCTTTGCTTGACATCATGGGAAAATCAAAAGTAATCAGCCAAGACCACAGAAAGAAAACGGTAGACCTCCACAAGTCTGGTTCATCCTTGGCAGCAATTTCCAAACGCCTGAAGGTACCACGTTCATCTGTACAAACAATAGTACGCAAGTATAAACACCATGGGACCACGCAGCCACCATATTGCTCAGGATGCAAATCAATCCCAGAACAACAGCAAAGGACCTTGTGAAGATGCTGGAGGAAACAGGTACAAAAGTGTCTATATCCACAGTAAAACGAGTCCTATATCGACATAACCTGAAAGGCCGCTCAGCAAGGAAGAAGCCACTGCTCCAAAACCGCCATAAAAAAGCCAGACTACGGTTTGCAACTGCACATGGAGAAATGTTCTCTGGTCTGATGGATCGAAAATAGAACTGTTTGGCCATAATGACCATCGTTATGTTTGGAGGAAAAGGGGGGAGGCTTGCAAGCCGAAGAACACCAGTCTCAACGTCAACAGTGAAGAGGCGACTCCAGAATGCTGGCCTTCTAGGCAGAATTGCAAAGAAAAAGCCATATCTCAGACTGGCCAATAAAAATAAAAGATTCAGATGGGCAAAAGAACACAGACACTGGACAGAGGAACTCTGCCTAGAAGGCCAGCATCCCGGTGTCGCCTCTTCACTGTTGATTTTGAGACTGTTGTTTTGCGGGTACTATTTCATGAAGCTGCCAGTTGTACTACTCTAAAAGCGTGTACTGCATGACAGTTTTTGTTGTCCTAGGCTATCTGGTTAAAATAATTGCATAGCTAGGCTCCCAAGTGGCACAGCGATCTAGGGCACTGCATCTCAGTGCTAGAGGCACTACTACAGACACCCTGGTTAGAATCCAGGCTGTATCACAACTGGTCGTGATTGGGAGTCCCATAGGGTGGCGCACAATTGGCCCAGCGTTGTCCGGGTTTGGCTGGTGTAGATCGTCATTGTAAATAAGAATTTGTTCTTAACTGACTTGCCCAGTTAAATACATAAAAAAAACGCCATTTCACGACATGGGCAATGATGAGCCCTCTAGTTAACATTAGCCTACTACATCTAGCTACATATTGAACTTCCATCATCTCAGGCCAGAGGCACAATGTGTGAATTAATGGTTGGATCAGAATCACCATTGTAAACATTGGCCAGTATGAAGAATTAAGTAAAAGTCCAAATCCCTATCTCCATTCATGGCTAATTAAAGAAAAGGGCCAATTTTAGCTAGCTAGCTATCCACCGTAGGACAACAACACAACGAGATGCAAAAATGTATGTTTTTGATGTAAATTACGTTAAGTGTTTGATACGATGTGATTGGTGTGAAGCTAAATCCTAACTGGCTTCCCTTGACACTTGGGTGCACCAGGACCATTCACAGCTGAGCTGACTCAGTTTAGCTCAGCGTTGATGGGCTATTATTTCATATTTTTTTTTATCAAGGGAGGCCAAATGCTCGTTGACTTCCCTTGCACTAAATGCTATGGGCGGCAACAATATAATACTATTTTTGACCAGACAGCCTCAGATGGATACAGCAAGGGGAAAAAAAGTATTAATCCTTGCCGTTTTTCCTATTTTGTTGCATTACAACCTGTAATTTGAATGGATTTTTATTTGGATTTCATGTAATGGACACACAAAATAGTCCAAATTTGGTGAAGTGAAATTAAAATAATTATAACCATTTACCTTCAGAAGTCACATAATTAGTTACAGTGAGGGAAAAAAGTATTTGATCCCCTGCTGATTTTGTACGTTTGCCCACTGACAAAGAAATGATCAGTCTATAATTTTAATAGTAGGTTTATTTGAACAGTGAGAGACAGAATAACAACAAACAAATCCAGAAAAACGCATGTAAAAAAATGTTATAAATGGAATTGCATTTTAATGAGGGAAATAAGTATTTGACCCCTCTGCAAAACATGACTTAGTACTTGTTGGCAAAACCCTTGTTGGCAATCCCAGAGGTCAGACGTTTCTTGCAGTTGGCCACCAGGTTAGCACACATCTCAGGAGGGATTTTGTCCCACTCCTCTTTGCAGATCTTCTCCAAGTCATTAATTAAGGTTTCGAGGCTGACATTTGGCAACTCAAACCTTCAGGCTAGGCCACTCCAGGACCTTAATGTGCTTCTTCTTGAGCCACTCCTTTGTTGCCTTGGCCGTGTGTTTTGGGTCATTGTCATGCTGGAATACCCATCCACGACCCATTTTCAATGCCCTGGCTGAGGGAAGGGGGCTCTCACCCAAGATTTGACGGTACATGGCCCCGTCCATCATCCCTTTGATGCGGTGAAGTTGTCCTGTCCCCTTAGCAGAAAAACACCCCCAAAGCATAATGTTTCCACCTCCATGTTTGACGGTGGGCATGGTGTTCTTGGGGTCATAGGCAGCATTCCTCCTCCTCAAAAAACGGCGAGTTGAGTTGATGCCAAAGAGCTCAATTTTGGTCTCATCTGAGCACAACACTTTCACCCAGATGTCCTCTGAATCATTCAGATGTTCACTGGCAAACTTCAGACGGGCATGTATATGTGCTTTCTTGAGCAGGGGGACCTTGCGGGTGCTGCAGGATTTCAGTCCTTCACGGCGTAGTGTGTTACCAACTGTTTTCTTGGTGACTATGGTCCCAGCTGCCTTGAGATCATTGACAAGATCTTCCCATGTAGTTCTGGGCTGATTCCTCACCGTTATCATGATCATTGCAACTCCACGAGGTGAGATCTTGCATGGAGCCCCAGGCCGAGGGAGATTGACAGTTCTTTTGTGTTTCTTCCATTTGCAAATAATCGCACCAACTGTTGTCACCTTCTCACCAAGCTGCTTGGCGATGGTCTTGTAGCCCATTCCAGCCTTGTGTAGGTCTACAATCTTGTCCCTGACATCCTTGGAGAGCTCTTTGGTCTTGGCCATGGTGGAGAGTTTGGAATCTGATTGATTGATTGCTTCTGTGGACAGGTGTCTTTTATACAGGTAACAAACTGAGATTAGGACCACTCCCTTTAAGAGTGTGCTCCTAATCTCAGCTCGTTACCTGTATAAAAGACACCTGGGAGCCAGAAATCTTTCTGATTGAGAGGGGGTCAAATACTTATTTCCCTCATAAAAATACAATTCCATTTATAACATTTTTCACATGCGTTTTTCTGGATTTTTTTGTTGTTATTCTGTCTCTCACTGTTCAAATAAACCTAGTTATTTCCGCTGTTCTGTTGTTCTGTCTTATTTCTTGTTTGTTTCACAATAAAACATATTTTCCATCTTCAAATTGGTAGGCATGTTGTGTAAATCAAATGATACAAACCCCCCGAAAAATCCATTTTAATTGCAGGTTGTAAGGGAACAAAATAGGAAAAAAGCCAAGGGGGGTGAATGCTTTCTCAAGCCCCTGTACGCTACAGATACTGAGAAAGCGGGGCGCTGTTTTGTTCACTCGGATGCTTTCTCCTGTGAGTTACATTCAGCATCTTGCGAATTTAAGGAAAATTATGAAACACAGATTGATGAAAGATACATTATTTAAATTAAAAAAAGATATATTGGTACATCTTTTGGAGAAGCCTGGCTTCCCTTGGCATCCATGAATACATGTCACTGTTCATAATGCATTTACAAACAGTTTGCCCACCAATTACTAATCATTACTCCCACATTTGTTAATATTAGTAAGCTAGTTATTCAGGAATTTATAAACAACTTTTAAATGAACGATTAATCATTCATAAGAAGTTTAATGTAAATCCTTATGAACCATTTAGTAATCATTAGTGAATTTCTGATCTAAAGTGAGAGCTATTTTTACTTTATAAATATATTTTAAAAATTCTTTATTAATATTCCAAGTGTCCTGTGCAATTTATTACAAAAAGATGAGCATGCCATTGGTAGACATTCCAGCAGTACCTGATGCTCTAGGTCTCTAAATGACCTAGAACATATTAATGGTTATTTATAAAGTATATTTATAAAGTTAAGTATAAATAGTGCTCACTTTAGATCAGGGACTTTAAAAAATACTTAATTAGTAATTCATTAAATATATTAAACATCTTATAAATGATATAATGAGTGATTAATACATCATTTAAATAACGTAGCTAACTTACATTTAGAAAAGTGGAAGTAATGATTAATAAATGGCGAACACACTACTTATAAATGCCTTATGAATGGGTTTTTTACTGGACATAATTATAAAGTGTTATCGTCCTTTCTATTTGGCAAAGGACATTTTCTTTTCTTTTTTTATGATTTTTTTACTCAGTGCTCAATACAACCCCATGGCATCTATCGAAACTTAAAATGGACAGTCGGTACAATTCCGGGGGCAAAATATGACACTCTCAAGCCAGACCTCATAACTCCTGACTCATACACAGCAAAATCAATAACACCAGATGTCATTTTTTCATCCTCTTCAAAACAGATATAAAAAAACAGATCCTCAAAAGGTTAATGCCTGTTCTCTGGGACCATGTAAGCTGCACAGCCTGGGGACACGGGGTCTGATGGGGAACAGGGATGGAGTGCATGCGGTCAGGAACCTCTCTGGCATTTCAGGGTGCATCCCAACTGGCACCCTTCTCAAAAGTAGTGCTCTTTAAAGGGTGCCATTTGGGACACAGCCTTCAATATCCTCGGGAGTAACAGTGCACTGACATTACTCAGCTTTACGAGGAGAAGGTATCTGGTATCCGCCGGTCATAAAGTGGCAACCCGTATTCTATAGAGGGTATCAGAGGTGTAGTGGCCCTTAATGTTTCTGACGTGGGTGTAATGGTTACAGTGATGAAAGTCAACATCTTGGAATAGATTTGGTGTGAGATAAGCTATATCTTATATCATTTTGTATTTATTTTAACTAGGCAAGTTAGTTAAGAACAAATTCTTATTGACAATAACTGCCTACCCAGCCAAACCCAAACCCGGACAGCACTGGACCAGTTGTGCACCGCCCTATGGGACTCCGAATCACAGCCAGTTGTGATACAGTCTGGAGTCGAACCAGGGTGTCTGTAGTGACGCCTCTAGCACTGAGATGCAGTGCCTTAGACCGCTGTGATACAGCCTGGAATTGAACCAGGGTGTCTGTAGTGACGCCTCTAGCACTGAGATGCAGTGCCTTAGACCGCTGCGCCACACTTGATCATACTCATGGATGCTGGTTTAAATTGTTAGCTACAAAGGAATCTAGTTTAAGATCATATGGGAATGTAGTGTATCAAGTATACAGTACATGCTGTGTGTGTGTGTGTGTGTGTGCGTGCGTGCGCGCGTGTGTGTGTGTGTGTTTAAATTGAATCAGTGGTAGCTGTGAGCTCCATTCCATCTCCTTCACAGAACATTGTAAAGGTAAATACCTGCCTGTTTCAGCTAAATGGTCCCAGTTATCGTACCTACTGTACGCCTTCACGTCAACAAACATATAACTTTATCAGAAGAGCTTTGCATAACATATTTTGTTTTGCCGATTACATAACGGTGTTGTATCCCACACGCTTTCCCGATTACAGTACGAGACCACCTACTCGTCGACAAGCGTCTGAGAATCTACAGTGATTTCAAAGAACAAGAGCTCCGTTCCCTCAACGTGAAATAGGTGATTAACTTGAAGTCAGTCAGGTAGGTATGCCTCCCATCAGTGCTATCTTCTTTGTTTCCAACCCCCGTGACTAGTTGGGGCTCTGAGGACGTACACAATAACAGAGAGACAGAGGTGACCTGGCAAGGACGAGTTCCTGTAGCCTCTATAACCTTCCACAGGCAGCAGATTACTATTGTATCACATTTAAAGGACTGGGACCTTGAAACAATGCAGCTTGAACAGAATTATCTGCCAATGAATTAAAAAACTACTGTAGTGTGTCCCACCACCCACTCAAAAAAAGGTAGATATTTCAGTGTCACCTCGTATCTCTCAACGTTGAATTTCTGCTGTTGTTAAAGCTTTGCTCTAAAAACCCTTTGAATTAATAATCTGCAGATCCATAAATGGTTTGAATCCTTGTGTATTTCTTATCGACAATGTTTGATAAGTTGGCAAAGGACCTAAGTTTAAAAAACATTGTTTTAAGGTGAATATAAACTTGTTCATACATACATTAAATTAAATATGTTCCTTTAACACTAATTTACTCATGATTTTGTGTTTTAATCGACCAGTTGTGCGTACCAGTGATCCCTTGGTCCAATGAAGTAAAAAATAGAAAGGTCACAAAGGTCACAGCTAAAGGTTGTGCTATTGTCGTCAGACTCGGAAACGAGCCACGTAACTATCACCCGTAAATATTCGAAGACATGAAAAAATACAAACACTGCCTCAACAATCATGTGCTGAGTGTATTGAATTTCTGTCAATTATTTACATTTTGTTCACATAGTCTTTGAAATCCATGATTCGGTTTTGACAAACTACTGTGCAGTAGCCTTCCTGAGATATGACAATGCTTTTTTTTATATAAGGCTCAGGTTAATTATGTATTATAATATATCATAATTATACTAATTTTGGGGTGGCAGGTAGCCCAGCGGTTAGTAACCGAAAGGTTGCTGGTTTGAATACCCGATCCGACAAAGTAAAAAATCTGTCTATGTGCCCTTGAGCAAGGCACTTAAACAAAATTTGCTCCAGGGGCGCCTTACTACCACGGCTGACGTTGTAAAACAACACATTTCACTGAACCTATCCAGTGTATGTCACAATAACACATTTTTATTTTTTATTAGACAGGCATGCTGTACTTTGGGGCCATGGCGCATAACTTGAGGTATAATTGCAGGTATATAGCAACATGCATTATTGACCAAGGCAAATCTCATACATTAATGAGGTCCTTTAAAACTATTGCCAAGTTTTGTTTTAGGTTTTTTCTCTTGTTCGGGTCAGTCTGATAAATTGGTACAAATGGTGTGTTGCTGGGCCAAGTCCTTGGCGGGGTAGAAACATAACTTGATTGCCTTGGTAATGATCTGCATTAGGTCCATTATTGGAAACTATAAAACTCAGCAGTGAATGGGCTCAATCTTGTTAATATCGATTTCCTTAATGTTAAAAGCACTCTGGAAGATATCTAAGGGATATATAGCCCTGATGTCCTCTCTGCTTGGTCTGGCAGAGAGAGAGAGAGAGAGAGAGAGAGAGAGAGAGAGAGAGAGAGAGAGAGAGAGAGAGAGAGAGAGAGAGAGCACTGCACCAAAGAGAATGCATATCTAACGTCAATGGATCACTTTTGGAAAAGTGTTCTGAAATAAAGGAACAGCTCCTGTTCCTGGGTCTGCTCTGTTCCTCCCCATAATATTGTCTCTGTCTCCAGCCTTATTGATTTTGGATTAAAACGTTTTCATGTTTTCTGCTCTGGAACATTCGGCCACTTAATGTTGCAGCCAACTTGGTCATTGAGCTCAAAAGTATTTTTGTTGTTGTTTGTTGGGAAAATTCCAAACTACAAGTTGAAATACAAACAGAAATACTTCTGAATGTTCTAACGGGGTGTGTGTGTGTGTGTGTGTGCTGTGGGAGGGAGGGAGGGATGGGGTATACCATCCATCACGTTATTGCACTGTCATGGTTGACGGGAGAGCCTGTTGCTGGGCGGAGCTTTTAAAGCTTTGAGATCAATGTCAGAGCAGCCACAGCCATTAGATTGGCTAATGTTTCTCCAATCAGGTCATGAGGTTTCATCTGTGAGTATTAGCATACTGTACTTCACCACCTAGGATTGGGATCAACTCACACAAGTGATTGATCTCATTTGCATTTAAACATTATAATACTTTGTAGCAAGCAATACAATTTGTTTAAGTTTAATGCTGCTGGGATAGTTGAACCTTACGTGAGAGTAACGATCAAGCTTCAAATATTGTTCTCTCAACTACACTGAAGAGAAACTGTCATCAGTGATGATATGGGGGGAGTGACTCATACCGTACTATAGGTAATTCACACTGTTATACGGACATAGATCATTTAAACCAACAGTAAACATATCGATTAGCATTCAAAAGCAGCCAGTAACGGCGTCTCACGTCAACAATTACTCGATGCGCGCGCTCAAAATGACAGGGTAGAATGACAGGGTAGAATGACAGGGTAGATTGACAGGGTAAATCAACAAGGTAGAACAACAGGGTAGGAAGACAGGTTAAATTGACAGGGTAGAAGGACATGGTAGTATGACAGGTTGGAAAGACAGGGTAGATGGACAGGGTAGGAAGACAGGGTAGAATGACAGGGTAGGAAGACAGGGTAAATTGATAGGGTAGAATGAAAGGGTTAGATTGACATGGAAGAATGACAGGGTAGGAAGACAGGGTAGCATGACAGGGTAGAATGACAGGGTAGTTTTCGGCCCATCCACCATCCCTACTTTCCGTGACTGATTACTCAATTTATCTCTCCCTGGCCTGTCTTCTGCATTTTCCTCTGTTGTTGTGAAAACGAACGACCTGCAAAATAGAAGAACTGTACCCTGAAACGATATATTTCATCTTAAGGGGAGGTTTGGGTTCGCCCTCGCAGTCCCCGTCCCTCCCCTGTGGCATTTTACAACATGACATTCTGTGGCATTTCTAGTTAAATATTGCTGATATTCCTGCAGTGGAATTAAAAGCGTGTCTAAAAGGAACGTTAGCATTAAATCTCTCTCTCTCTCTCTCTCTCTTTCTCTCTCATTCTCTGTTATTGCAGCAGGATGCATGCAGGTTTACATGTGTTCCTGCTAAGTAAAGCCACTGGCGTCTCCTGAAGTGATGGGAAGTACAGTATTTTGAATGTAGGAGGGATTACCTAGAATTCTCAACAGAATATGCCAGAGAGAGAGACATTTGTAATGCTGCATTGGGAATGCCAATGGTGCGATTTGAATGGGGGAATTTAGAATCAGACTTAATTTGGACAGTCCAAATTAAGTCTGTAGATGTTCACACTATCAACAAACCAGAGGTTGGAACCGAAAAACAATGTAACTGAGAATCAAAATGGCATGCCCATACTCCAATATTTCACAATAATGACTTGCGATCTGAAGGGCAGCCTTTTGCATCCCCCCAATGGTCCAAATGTGGAATCTGGACTCTTGGCGATTATCATGGACAGTAACGGTCGGAGAACAGTCCAAGATTTGAAAGACACATTACCCCGACACTCCTTTTTTCTATATTTACAACTAAAGTAATCTACACTGGCCTCTGGAGTCCCTTTGTAAACCCAACTACTGAACCATCCAATGATTGGATTTATAAATAAATTATCTGGGCTCCCGAAAGAACACATCTCTATAATATTTAAACAACTGACTAGCTAGCCATTAAAAAAAGTATAGTCTACAAATTTAATTAAATCTGAACAACCCTTTAACTGGAACAGAATATGGAAAAGTATAACCTTGGGATCCCGTAAAACGAACCATCAATTTATAAATTTTAAGTTTGTTCACAGACTGTATTTAACACCAAGGAAACCTTTTACGATGAAATTGCTTCCAACTCCCGTCTGTCCTCTAAATCAGGTAGGCACATTCCTCCATATGATGTGAGAGTACCCTGCAGTTAAATGCTTCTGGGGCAAAGTTACGAAAAAGTGCATGAATTTCAATTTTCAATGCTTTGCATCTATTATGCTACTTAACGATGATAGGTCCTTGAATCTCTCAATCAATCAGAGAAGATTACTGCTGGCAGGCAGCCATGCTGCAAAAAAAGAGGTTGGCTCTTAGATGGTATCACCTCACTCCCTCCCAATTCACCAGTGGGTACAGTTACTATGAAACGTTATAACATTAGAATTATCCACAGCGAGAATGAATGGTGCTAGTCAAGAAACAAATATACTTGACTCTGTCAAGAATAACCTCCGCTAAAGCCCAACACATATAATTAAACAATCCATAAAGCCAAACACATACAGTTAAACAATATCAATCAATCAATCAATCAAATGTATTTATAAAGCTCTTTTTACATCAGCCGATGTCACAAAGTAATACAGAAACCCAGTCTAAAACCCCAAACAGCAAGTAATGCAGATGTAGAAGCAAGGTGGCTAAGAAAAACTCCCTAGAAAGGCAGGAACCTAGGAAGAAACCTAGAGAGGAACCAGGCTCTGGGGGGGGGGAGTTGAGATTATAACAGAACATGGCCAAGAAACACAATTTATTGTATACACCTATACAGTATACTCCTATATGAATTTGTTTGACTGTCTTTGCTTTCAGACCCACCGGGAATGGGTGGTATGGGGAGGGTTTTCTCTGGTTGCCGGGAGGGGGGAGTGGAAGAGGGGGGAGGGGGGGTGGGCCACTGACAACCCTAGTTGTTAGGGGTAGGTGGGAAAGGGGTGAGAACATGGTTTCTGGGAGTTTGTGGAGGGTTCGGTTGTTGGGGGTGGAGACATGTTGGCTGGGTGGGGTTGGGGGAATGAGATGGTGGAGACATGTTGGCTGGGTGGGGTTGGGGGAATGGGATGGTGGGGGTGGAGACATGTTGGCTGGGTGGGGTTGGGGGAATGAGATGGTGGGGGTGGAGACATGTTCGCTGGGAGGGGTTGGGGGACTATCACTATCAAAACCACATACATCATCATCATCATCATCATCATCATCATCACCACCATCATCACCAACATCACCATCATCATCATCATCATCACCATTACCTTCATCACCAACATCATCATCATCACCAACATCATCACCATCATCACCAACATCACCATCATCACCACCATCATCATCACCATCATCACCAACATCACCATCATCATCATCACCACCATCATCATCATCATCATCATCATCATCATCCTCATCACTACCATCATCATCACCATCATCATCACCACCATCATCATCACCAACATCATCACCATCATCATCATCATCATCATCATCATCAGCATCATCATCATCATCACCAACATGACCAACATCATCATCACCATCATCATCATCATCACCACCATCATCAGCATCATCACCAACATCACCATCATCATCATCATCATCATCATCATCATCATCACCACCATCATCATCATCACCACCATCATCACCATCACCATCATCATCATCACCACCATCACCATCATCACCATCACCACCATCATCATCACCATCATCATCACCACCATCATCATCACCATCACCATCATCATCATCATCATCACCACCATCATCACCAACATCGACATGGTATCACCTCACTCCCTCCCAATTCACCAGTGGGTAGAGTTACTATGAAACGTTATAACATTAGAATTATCCACAGCGAGAATGAATGGTGCTAGTCAAGAAACAAATATACTTGACTCTGTCAAGAATAACCTCCGCTAAAGCCCAACACATATAATTAAACAATCCATAAAGCCAAACACATACAGTTAAACAATATCAATCAATCAATCAATCAAATGTATTTATAAAGCTCTTTTTACATCAGCCGATGTCACAAAGTAATACAGAAACCCAGTCTAAAACCCCAAACAGCAAGTAATGCAGATGTAGAAGCAAGGTGGCTAAGAAAAACTCCCTAGAAAGGCAGGAACCTAGGAAGAAACCTAGAGAGGAACCAGGCTCTGGGGGAGTTGAGATTATAACAGAACATGGCCAAGAAACACAATTTATTGTATACACCTATACAGTATACTCCTATATGAATTTGTTTGACTGTCTTTGCTTTCAGACCCACCGGGAATGGGTGGTATGGGGAGGGTTTTCTCTGGTTGCCGGGAGGGGGGAGTGGAAGAGGGGAGGGGGTGGGCCACTGACAACCCTAGTTGTTAGGGGTAGGTGGGAAAGGGTGAGAACATGGTTTCTGGGAGTTTGTGGAGGGTTAGGTTGTTGGGGGTGGAGACATGTTGGCTGGGTGGGGTTGGGGGAATGGGATGGTGGGGGTGGAGACATGTTGGCTGGGTGGGGTTGGGGGAATGAGATGGTGGGGGTGGAGACATGTTGGCTGGGTGGGGTTGGGGGAATGGGATGGTGGGGGTGGAGACATGTTGGCTGGGTGGGGTTGGTTGGAATGAGATGGTGGAGACATGTTGGCTGGGTGGGGTTGGGGAATGGGATGGTGGAGACATGTTGGCTGGGTGGGGTTGGGGGAATGAGATGGTGGGGGTGGAGACATGTTGGCTGGGTGGGGTTGGGGGAATGAGATGGTGGAGTCATGTTGGCTGGGTGGGGTTGGGGGAATGGGATGGTGGAGACATGTTGGCTGGGTGGGGTTGGGGGAATGAGATGGTGGGGGTGGAGACATGTTCGCTGGGAGGGGTTGGGGGACTATCACTATCAAAACCACATACATCATCATCATCATCATCATCATCATCATCATCATCATCATCATCACCACCATCATCACCAACATCACCATCATCATCATCATCATCATCACCATTACCTTCATCACCAACATCATCATCATCATCATCATCACCAACATCATCACCATCATCACCAACATCACCATCATCACCACCATCATCATCACCATCATCACCAACATCACCATCATCATCATCATCATCATCATCACCACCATCATCATCATCATCATCATCATCATCATCATCATCATCATCATCATCATCATCATCACTACCATCATCATCACCATCATCATCACCACCATCATCATCACCAACATCATCACCATCATCATCATCATCATCATCATCATCATCATCATCATCAGCATCATCATCATCACCAACATGACCAACATCATCATCACCATCATCATCATCATCATCATCACCACCATCATCAGCATCATCACCAACATCACCATCATCATCATCATCATCATCATCATCATCACCACCATCATCATCATCACCACCATCATCACCATCACCATCATCATCATCACCACCATCATCATCATCACCACCATCATCATCATCACCATCACCACCATCATCATCACCATCATCATCACCACCATCATCATCACCATCACCATCATCATCATCACCACCATCATCACCAACATCGACATCATCACCACCATCATCAGGATCATCACCAACATCACCATCATCATCATCATCACCATCACCATCATCACCACCATCATCATCACCATCATCACCATCACCACCATCATCATCACCATCATCATCACCATCATCACCATCACCACCATCATCATCACCATCATCATCATCATCATCATCAATACCATCATCACCATCACCACCAACATCATCATCATCACCATCATAATCACTACCATCATCATCAACATCATCACCACTATCATCATCACCATCATCACCATCACCACCATCATCATCACCATCATCACCATCACCACCACCACCATCATCATCATCATCATCATCATCATCATCATCATCACCGTCTCCTTCATCACCATCATCATCATCATCATCATCATCACCAACATCATCACCAACATAACCATCACCATCACCATCACCACCATCATCATCACGATCGTCATCACCACCATCATCATCACCAACATCACCATCACCATCATCATCATCATCACCACCATCATCACCATCACCATCACCACCATCATCATCACCATCATTATCATCACCATCATCACCATCACCACCAACATCATCATCATCACCATCATCATCACTACCATCATCATCACCATCATCACCACCATCATCATCACAATCATCACCATCACTACCATCATCATCACCATCATCATCACCATCATCACCACCACCATCATCATCATCATCATCATCATCATCATCATCATCATCATCATCATCACCTTCATCACCATCATCATCATCATCATCACCAACATCATCACCAACATCACCATCACCACCATCATCATCACCATCACCATCATCATCATCACCAACATCATCACCATCATCACCATCACCACCATCATCATCACCAACATCATCCCCATCATCACCATCACCACCATCATTATCACCATCATCATCACCACCATCATCATCACCAACATCATCACCATCACCACCATCATCACCATCATCATCACCAACATCACCATCATCATCATCATCATCATCATCATCATCATCACCACCATCATCATCACCAACATCACCACCATCATCACCACCATCACCACCATCATCATCACCATCATCACCAACATCATCATCATCACCTTCATCACCAACATCATCATCATCCCTGCCATCATCATCATGACCAATATCATCATTACCACCATCATCATCATCATCATCATCATCACCACCATCATCATCACCAACATCACCAACATCACCATCACCACCACCATCATCATCCCTGCCATTTTCATCACCACCACCATCATCATCATCATCATCATCATCATCACCGCCATCATCCTCATCACCATCACCACCATCATCATCATCATCACCACCATCACCACCATCATCATCACCATCA